>JAIPRL010000227.1:141033-174065 GCA_025469235.1 Pemphigus obesinymphae | reverse complement strand
AATCAGTTCAGCGTATTTAAAGTTACTATATAGGATACAATACAAATGTAATACATTATTAAATAAAACTAATAGGTACTTTATTAGTTCTGTGTTGAAACAAAAAGGGCGCAATTTTAAGTTTTGCTCCAGGCGCAATATTCAGTTGCTACGGCCCTGAATAACAGTATTGGTTATCGTAACAAGGACATAGATTGACGTGCGTAAAGTTGGCCCTACCTTTTATCCAAACAGTTTGAAAATTATACCAATATCTTGCAAGTAATTTGCAAGTCCATTCCCGCAATTTGAAAGTCGCCCTGAGAGGTCCTATGACGCTTCAAAATTTTATACTCTTGCTCGCCGTATGCCACTCTGTCGTCACTATATTTCCATGAATTTAATATAAATACATATTTACAATAACTTTAAGAATACATTTAAACATAATATATTTTCAAAGTTGTATTATATAATGTGTATAATTCATTATAGTCATAAATTGGTATTTTTGTTGTGAATTATAATTAATTAAATAAAACACAAAATAATTTATAATAATTATTATTATTTATACCTACCTAAATAAGTAGTATTAATATATATGAACGCTAAATGTATGATAGGTATGAATATAAATATAAAAATTAAAAATAAATATTTCGCTTACAATTCTCATGAATTTCAAAGATTATTTTAGAAATTCGCACACCGCATCTTCCCCTCTAAAATTCAAAAATGGTGGTTTTAGGCTAGAAATAAGTCTCACCGGTCTACTATAAGTAAATATAAGCATTTTTTTTTTTTTTTACCAATATATATAGTACCTACTTAATTCATATGAATTTTGCGAGACTCTTTTGGAAATTCGCATGCTACCCTTTCTTCTAAAATTTGCGAAGAGGGGTCTGGATACATTTCTTGGTAATACATTTAAAATTAAGAGATAGAAAAACAATTATGATTTATGTATGATTTATTATGTCACTAATCTTATTAATAAATATCATTATACACTTTTTTGGATGAGGACAAATACCTTATACGGATATATCTATAATTTAATATAAATATTTATTTTAAAATTTTATATTTATTTTATACCCAATAATGCCATTACAGAGGTGTTATTTAATAAAATAAAAAAATCTATATGGATACATAAATAATTATAATATATAATATTTAATAGTGTATCACAGCGTTAAATATTAAAATACTTCATAGTTTATTACGAGTATATAGACAATCTATTAGGATAAAAATTTTAAGAAATTTAAAACTTATACAAGTAGTGTCAAAAAAAAAAAAAACGAAAAACGAAAAACGGCAGGCGGCAGCAATGCAGCATACACTTCGTAAATAAATAAAACACAATAAACGTGGATTGATCGAGTTGGCACGAACGAAGACATAAGTCACAATATTAATACAGAATACGAATTATACGAGTGCTCATCTGTTATTATATTTTTAGTTTAAGACTTGTTATTGTATCATAAAATGTCGATATTATACAGGTAATAATATAATATATTATATATATATTATAATAATAAATAGTCAGTACCTATATAGGTAGCTAATAATGATGTTGATACATGAGTTGTGGGTACCTACTCCGTCATATTCATTTATTATAGGGCATATTACATTTTCGGTAACTTACAATTAAGCATCCTCCGAAGTATTATCTAATTTTAAGTTTCATCATTTAAGTTGCGTCCGACCATCCGTCTGTCCATAGTAAGTAGTACATACTATAGTTACAGTTACTAGGGAGTATTATTCGTTTTGTATTCTATACACAAGTATATAGTATATACAGAGACATGCTCAGAAATTGTCCAAAGGCAGAGAGAAAGATTTGGACACATAAATTATACATTAATTTAATATATTTATTATAATTAATTATAGTTTAATATATTCTGACAATATATCCATATTATCATAGGCTAGTGATGGGCAAATTCGGTCTTGGTCTTGCAGTCTTGGTCTTGATCTTGCAAAAATACAAGACCAAGACCAAGACCAAGACTGTAATAGAGCTAGCAAGACCAAGACCAAGATTTTACTATTTCATAGCAAGACTGAAATAAAAATTTATGCAAGACCAAGACTTGACTGCAAGACTCTTGCAAGTCTTGCTTTTAAATAAAATAAAAATTAATCAATTAAATACGTTATTTATTACATTTTTTTTCTTGGTATACATTATTTATAATTCCACACCAAATCTACAGATTTCTCGTAATGCAATCATCAATATCCTATTGTAATATTTTCGGAAATGATTATCGTTTATCAAATATATGGGTAAACAGATATTGTACTATTTCTTGAAAGTTCGGTGTTATCGAAAACAGTTAACTACACAGATACCTACCTAATTATTTATTGTGAAAGGATGGGGAAATTACCTCCATTACTCCCTGTATTCCCCCTTGTGTACGTATAAATAAATTATTTATTCTTATTTATAACTTTGGTAAGAAAAAAAAAATCAAGGCTGCAAGAATTTTGCAAGACCAAGACCAAGACTAATACCAAGACTGATTTCAACTGAGTCAACAAGACCAAGACCAAGACCAAGACTGCCATGGTCTTGGTCTTGGTCTTGCTTTGTGCATCACTAATAGAAACTATAATACCAATTTTAACATTTCACAGGGCTGTTTTAAAAACAATTTTCAAAACATTTTTTTATAATAGAGATATTTGCAAACATTTGCGGTAAGTCAAATTTTAATCTCACCAGTAAAATTTCGTATTATCACATTAGACGGTAATTTGGTTAGTTACTTGAAATTAATTTTTAAGTTATATAATTTACTACACTGATAGTACAGATTAAATCTGTTGAAAATAGACGAAGAATCCAATATTAATGAAAAAAGAGAGCGAAATGTCACAAACGTATAAAATGTGCAATAAGTACCTAACATTTGTTAATTTAAAATATCTATTATATTCTTTCACTGTACCATTATTATTGATATATGTATAGAGCATTATAAATATTACACAATATGTGTTTATTTATAATTTCATATTATTTATAATAACAAAGATCAAAAATATGTATGAGTTGGTATTAATTTAGCATCACTGGAAAAAAACAGAGGATTAATATTGTTTTTTTTTTTAAAAAAGAAAAATATATACTGATGCAAGTTTAATAATACGGGACTTCTTTTGTTTTGATAACGAACAAATACTTATTAATCGAATATCAACGAGGAAAAATTTTTATGAATTATATTCTATACATCGACGATTGATTAAAATCAGAGGATTTTAATCAGTAAGCAGTATTTACAATTTTTATAGGAGCATGATGGTTAACTTAAGCGGTACATGGTGATAAATAAATAATTGTAATACGTATTGTACTGATTGCCAATAGGTATGCGTGTAGCACGTTACTGCAAACTTTTTAAAAATATATTTTAAAAGTATTTTGAACACTACATTGTCAAGGTAAACACTTCAGTTAGTCAAGGCCATAAATAAAGGTTCCGAATAGTTCGGCTATCACCTAAAAATGTCATCAAAATTAGAGAATTAAAAAAAATTTAAAACCAAGAACAGTAATATTGGTTAATTAACTAATATGAGTATTGGAATTTTGCTACTATTTGTTTTAAATAGTTTTAAAACGTATTAGTGAATCAGACATTAATAATGTGTTAGTCAAAATGATTATTATTTTAGATTCTGTGCGTATTTTTAAATTAAATTTAAATACGAAATTTGATTATATTTAGATTTAGCTATTTAGCTATTAATAACTATGGTTGGTTATTGAATAATTCAATTTTCTTACCAAGACTTCAACAAGATGCATATGATATTTTTGTAATTAATAACTTTGAAAATTTTTTCGAAAATATTGAATACAAATTTTTTTTTGAATACAATTTAAATTGGGTGCACATTAATAGAAAATACATTCACGAAAATCAAGAATACTGTCCAGATATAGATAATGAAAGTTGATCTATAGTCCTATTTTATTAAAGTATTATTATTATGTTATTTTAATTTCAAAAGCTGAGATAAATCATTGCATTCGAAAGACAATTTATCAAAATTTGGCATATTATAAAAAAAAAAGTTGGTAACCATGACAACTTTATTTGTTATTTTGTTATTCACTTTGCAGCATTTATAACACATTTTTGTTTTAAATGGTAGTTTTTATTTAATCTTCAGAAAACTATTGGAAATGTGAAAAAAATGATCTCTTTAAAGTACTAACTAACTAAAACTAATGTTTCTGCTTGATTTGTTTTACTCTTAAAAATGTATACAGACATAAAATTAACAAACACATCATGTTAAACCAATATAATAAAATAAAATTGGAATACTAATCGCAAAGACTATAATTTTATAGAATTTTTATTGACAAATATTGTGAAGAAATTTAAAAATGCTAAAAAACAATAAAAATAAGAAATAAAATAACTTGGAATACTAAAAAATAAGAATATAGATTGTTATTATGACATGACTGTATGGGACTATATAGGAACGCTAAAATTTTGGAAAATAAAAATGAGCGATTTCTGAAATTAATGATTTTATTCTGTAGAGCTTCCCTAAGGCCCAATTAAGGATAGTTTTGGATATAGCATTTATATATTTTATTTAGGTATGTCTAGGAAAATAAATAGGACACATACCTATATTTTTTGACATGAAATAATAAATGATTCAACAAAACCAATAAAACTTCTTCCACTTCTAGCTCTATCTGTGAACGTTTTTCTCTAAAATTAAAATGGTAAAAAATGTTATTTTTCAAAGAATTATTGTTCCTGAATGTTATTTTCTAAATATTTAGTATCGAATTTTAATTAATTATTTTCAATATTATAATGTATTCAGATATATTTATGTCCAAGGTTTTAGAACTATAATATTTTATTTAATATGCAGGGAAATCATCTTTTCAATGTTTTGTATTGTCAAGTTTTTAAAAATTAGGGTTTTTGAATTTTGTTTTCAAAACATTTGCTATTCAAGGATATTATTGTTACGATTATTTATTATTCTAATATTTTATTATATATCATAATATATATTTTCAGGGAAAACTTGTTTCCCATAAAATCTAAGATTATTTTTCAACCATCATCATATACCTAGGTATAATAGGTATTTATGATATTTTCAATTTATGCCGTTATAAAAAATAAAAACTTTAAGATTCTAAAATAAGGGACTGAAGCATTAAAAAGTATTATTCTCAATAAGAAAATCAACATTCTGTAAAAGTGTATTGAAAAACAGTATTTAAAGAGTACTTAGAATATTTAAAAAGTCTTTCGATTATAGTATCCGGATTACTATACGAAAGTCTGACAATATAGTCAACGAGTTTTATTTAAGATTTTCCTTACATTACTTACTGAAATTATTTGGAATTACGGTTATTTTATATTTTATTTTGTGACTTGACATATGTATGTACGATGTGTACTTGAAATTATTTATACCAGCGTATACCTCCCGGTTCCCCCTACCATTATATATTATTCGGACCACCCGCAGTTAATGTTTCGATCAGTTGCAGATCATCTATTTCACAACCTCACCACTCTTTCTAGAAAGAAAGAAATACGACACAATTTATACAAAGTCAACAGATGCGTTACCCTAGCACACCCATGTCAAAATATTTTTCCCGTAATAATGTCAATATTTAGTAATCAATTAATAACCATTAATAACCATAAATTCGGAATTCGTAAGTTGATCCCCGCCCAGCAAAATCCGTTTTTCGCTTGCCGGTGCCAGGGTAACGTTATACCAGCACCCCAATTTCACAGTTTTATAGTTATTGACTTAAAAATTGTGCCAGTATTTAGTAATCAATTAGTTAACATTAGTAGCCACAAATTGAGAATTTGTAAATTGATTCCTCCCCTCCCAGTAAAATCTGTTTTTCGTTTGCGGGATCCAGTGTAACGTTAAGTTATGTTTACGAAATATACATTACCAATAATATGAGGTGTACCCCTTAAAACCTGAGCGTATAACGTATTCTTAAGAGGCTATATAGGCAATCGAATAATCACTGTAACTATAAATTATATAATTTTAATAAGTTATAATATACACTTACTTATTTCTAACAATATTATATATGAGTGTACACGCGTGTTGTAAGATAAAGTTACAAGTGGTGTGATCATATACAAAATCAACACATTGTATATATAGGTATTTCATGTGATGGAGATATGTGAATAATTAAGCAGTATACTGCAATCTGTATATTTTTGTTGGGAATTTTTTTTACTACGGTTGCATTCAAACAATTTGATTCAGTTTTGAATCGATCTAATAAAGTTGGGTTGGAGGGGGGAGAGGTGAATTATTTTAAATTATATTTACTTTTGTAAATTTTGTCATAATAAAGAGATTACAATTCTTTATTTTGAAGTTTTAAAAATTGTAACTTTACCATGATTTTTTTCATCGAAAAAAACGTATATATAAAAAAAAAAAAAAATGTGTAGAAAATCAAATTTTCTGGTAAAAAAATATACTTACATTTTTACATTTTTAATGTGAGTATGGTGTTTACGGTATTTCGTATGGTTTTCGTATCAGTTAGGTTTGTGTAGTCTCCCGTGTTAGGCGTTATCATGTGAACCGGTCCCAATTTCGATCTCCATTGCCGATTAAAATTTCAGCATGCGCCGCCGCCGGAAGAACCAGTGAATTCCGTGCGCCTCGTTCGTACGGGAGCGTATTTTTCTTTTTTTTTTTTTAGAATTTTTTTCTTAATTTTATTTGTGTTAGATTATTTAAAATTTTTTTCACCGTTAATTAGTATTTGATTTATTAACACAAAATACGACTTCAATTATTAAGTTATTATTACACAAATTAAAATAATTTGAAATTACGTACCTATATTCATATGCTAGACAAGTTAATGATTATTTTTAACTCAGTTAAGTTAATAGAAAAAATAATAAAAGTTTAATGTTAATAGTTATTGTTTTTTTTAACAATTAAGTTAAGTTAAGAAAACAATTTATTAACTTAATATTTATGTTAATTTCTTTTTGTACGAGTCAATATACAATTTGAGATATACAGGTACAATAATTAAGTACCTATATAATATTTTTTTGGAAATACTGTTATTTTTAACTTTAATCCCTTTAAACTTTAAAGTATTTAAAAACCATTAGCATTATATTATTTAAAGTACTACAATGTATTTATAATAATATAAATTAAAATTAACAACAAATAGGTTTGTAAAATTTTTTGTTTAGTATATAGGTACCTATATTCTTTTTTTCAAAATTCTAACAAATTGAAATTGTTCATTGCAAATTAGTACTTACCTATATATTGTTTATTGGCGGGAAATCTAATATGTTCCTCAATATATATTTATATATTATAATTAAAAGTAAAGTAACTCGTTACGTATTCAAAAGTTAATATAATCAAAACTAAGTTAAGTTAACAAAATCAAAATATCAAAAGTGAAGTTAAAAGTTGAAATAATTTAATTTTTAACTTAACTGTAAACTTATTAACTTGTTAATGCCTAGCATTGCCTATATTAATTAAATACAATAAAGTTTACAATATATTTTATTCGTAAAACATGACTTTTAGATAAACCTAAAATAACGTTTCAGACTCTGTGACCCAATATAATAGGCACATAATATGTGTATCGTAACTTTATTTTATATAATGTATTGTCTGAGTATGTACCTATTTTTATAATAATTCAAATAGGACCGAATTAATTATAAAAATGTTCATTTTAAATTTATTAATATAATATAATATTTAATTAATTCGGTCCTATTTAAATTATTATAAAAATAGGTACATACTCAGACAATACATTATATAAAACAAAGTTAGGATACACATCTTTTGTAAAATATCACTTTTACATATACTTTATGATTAAGAGACCACATTTTTATAAGTATATTTGTAATAGTATCACACTTACAGTACTGTGATTCATTCATACCTATAGGTTGTAATATATACCTATGTCTTTATAAATGTTTCATTTAAATAGTTTACATTCAAATAACGACATTTAATCGAACTTTGAATGACCTGAACGTGAGTGTGCCAGGGTAATGCACTTGAAGTCAGCACCTATTCACATTTAGGATCCTACCTAATATTTATGAAATGCTACACAAAATTAAAACAATAGGAATGAAACACGAACTTGTTAATTTAAAATTAATGTATTTAGATATTTTGAAAATTAGAAAACAAATGTTTTGCTACCACTTATACAAGCCCGGTCGTCGGTATTCACGGATCACCTGTAGAGGTAGGAAAACACTTATTTAGACACCATTCTGAATTACGAGAAATCGTTAATTTTTATTGTGCACGTGAAAAGAAATTTGATTTTAAAGTTCGATATCCGTTCGCATAATAAAATTATACCTCCATTTCGACCAATCCCCGAACGCATCTAAATAAATATAAATCAGTGGGGGTTTTTTCTTTAAACGTAAAAATAAAAAATAAATAATCGTATATATTGTGTTTATATATATATATATACACGATCAGTGTGCTAATGGTTTAACTTGGAAAACTTTGATGGCAAATTACTATTTGATTTCAAGGGACGCAATCCTGCAAGTACGACAACAATTCGCCACGAAACAGTTTCCCCACGGTAAATATAGCACATCAGAACAAATTTAATATACGTGTATATAATAATAATATACATGTGCGTGCGCTTCCAACTATTCTGAAAGTTATAGCCAGTGCAAAAGTAAACGTATTAAACATACATTTGTTTCATTAATCTTCGACGAGCTGAGCAATTCGTGCGAATTAAACTAAACGAATAAAAATTGAACAATTAACAGCTTAACAGTAAATATTGATTGTACATAGCAGTGTTATTACTATGCAGCCATCGTCTGTTCGTGCTTTCTCGAGTGTGTAACGTCTCGTCCAAACAACACATATGTTACAATATTTACGTACACGTGCAATGTGTATACATCATGTTTTAATAAAATTAAAACTCGTTGAAAAAGTACGCACCTATCTATGGGCAATAATACTAAAATAAAAAGACAGATACGATAAAACAATAATTGGAATTTTCACATTTACATCCCACCGGATATAATATGATGTTTAGTGTTTCATAACGTTCAGCAAACAGTATTCACCTATAGTTAGTTATAGGTATACTTTTTAATAGATGTTCCTGTAAAACATTTTATTTTGGTTGTAGGGATATCCCGAAAGAGCATTTAATCTTGTGAACATCAAAAGTACAACAATGTATCTACCTACTAGTAATCGTGTGGTCGCCAGCAGTGTTTTATGGAAGACGGCAGATAAAGTTTTTAAAAGGTTTCTGAAACACATTTGCAACTGCATTTGTAAACGTTTTCTATTACATTAAAACACTTTTGCAATATTCTTGTAATTTGTTGTTGTCCGGTAAGATGTAGGTAGGTACTTATTGATGTAGTTCTGTTTAATAATATTTTCGTAATTATTATTACCATAAATTAAATTAACACGCCTAAACAACCATAGCATCCAGATATTCGTTGTCAACAACCGGTGTAACAATGGGTTAACATTAGTTTTATACTAGTGTATTTTTCCATGGCTATTTTTTGCACCACATGATACCATCTACGACAATGGTTAGTATATAATTTAACTGATTGTAATCGGTGATAACAACAAATAGTTTTTCCAATCGAAATCGGTTTCGCAGTTTCGCACTGATTGCTCACTACACATTTCCGTCTTGTCTTAACTGTATTACCATTGATTCATATATGGGTGGTAAATTTCGGGTATTGAAAAAATAGTAACTTAACAATAATGAAAAAAAAGGAGTTACTCCGTATTAACTCTCAACAACTTCTGCAAGATAATCTAAAATATGTCATCTATTTATTTATTATCTACGTATAGGTAATATACTTCTTCAATTTAATATGTTAAGTAAATTTTTCTAATAAAAATATAAGTTTTTAACATTTTTAATCGGTTTTTATGATTATTAAGTATTGTGTTCACCAATTATCTAAAAAATACATGCGATTTTGATCTAATATATAAGAGGTTTTAAATATTCGAAGTTGTTAGTAACAGTTTTAAAATTTCTACCTATCTAAAATAAAAATAAAATATTACAAAATAGAATCTAAAACAGGTGGTCAAATTAGTGTTTACCACCGTATAGTATTGTAATTTCTCATTTAAGCATTATAAATCTAACCTTTAAATTTATATCTTATCATTATGACCTGAATAATAACGAAATAAAAATATTTTTTATATAAATAATGATACATATGCAGAAATACCATAAATCTGGAAAAATAAAAAAAAACCATTAATCGTTTCGGGGTCCATCTTTATTTAATGGGATTACTGATTATTGCTTCTCACAATTTATAATATGAGTTTTAGAAAATAAATTTTGATCTAAAAATGCGATTTTGAGATTATTAGCTACATTTTTATTTTAGGAAAAATTTAACACATTGATTAAAACTACTTCTATTACTTTTATCTTTTCTACAGAAAATTTTTTATTCATGAAGACAGTTTTTTAAAAACAGTTCATTAAAATTCCTTAATCAACACGATTAGACACACAAAAAATGAAATTTTTCATCTTCCTGAAATGTAGTCACAACGCAAATTAAGTCGATATTATGGTAACTGGGGTTAAGTTTTATGTTCTTTACTTCTGTATATATATAAAATTGTATATTTTATTCGAATTTTATCATTATTCAAAAATATTATCACCCTTAAAGTCAAAAGAACTACAATAAATATTTTGAGAAAAAAGGACATTTTCGAGCGAAAGAACACAGTAATTTCTACTAATAATAAAATTAATTATTTGGATTACAAATGTTGTGCTATAATTGTGTTTGTGATTTTGTTTAAAATTGAAATACCTATGCGTTAAATAATGTCAAAAAAGTTTAATTTTAATTTCCTTTTTTTTTTAATAAATGTCAGAAATAAAATTATAGTATGGTTAAATACCTAATACCATATTATTCATGATAATTGTGAATTGATTTAATATAGTATACTTAATATATGCTATTAATATTATGAAAAATGAAGCGGTTTTTGAGTCTAAGAAATTTTCGTACTCTGCAAATATCTTAGAATTTTTCAAGTGGCGTACATCCAATGTTGATTTGAATAAATGGCCGATCTTTGTAGTGTAACTTAATTTAAGATAATTTGTAATAGAGTATTTATTTCATTCTCGCTTTTCTACTTTAAAAAAAAAGTCTTTCCAGACTGTTAAACTGTACGAGCTAAAAATCGAAGAACCTCGTAATGTCGTTAATTTATGTTGCCGCTGCTTACTCGCAAGTCATCTTCTGAATTAATTTAATTCTATTTCGATGTTCCATCTACATGACAGTTTTTGCGAAAAGGATTTGTCTTTGTTTGAACAAAAACATGAAGCCTTTTAAGTTAATCGTGTTTTTTGAACGTTCAGATATATCAGTTAGCCATAATATAGTCTGTATGGTTGTTGCGTATATATAGACACTACATTTTAAAAACCAGAAAGCAAAACATGAATGTATTTTGCTCGTTGGGTATTAGTTAGGGTATCAGACAAGATACTCATGGTGGATGTATTGCATTTGAAACCAATGATATTCGAAAAAAATTATTCGGCCATCATTATTGCCAATCATATAAATGTGATTAAATGTGACCATACTAGTTTATAGTATAAATATTATTATATAATAGCTAAGTATTTTGTGATTTCCATTATTGTTTCGTACTTTGTGCATTTTTTCCTTATCGTTTTTTCCGACTTATAATTATATCAAAGGTATTCAAACTTTTTCAAACCGCGGCTCTTTCATTCCAATATTTTTACGGCTTCCAAATTATTAATCACAAAAAAAGATTATAGTGATCTTAATATATAAAAATAACTTACCTCATTCACCTGGCATGATTAACATTTGGGCACTTAGTGACCTTAATCATGGTTCATTTGTGTACTTTTTTGTAACTCATTTGAATATAAAAAATTTATCAGGCAATCGTATGTATGTCATTATATGGGCACTGAAATATTTATTGTTATACTTGGATTTTTAAATCATGGCGATCAAAATACTCGCTTCCAGATATAACAAAAGCCGATTTTGTTCGGCTTTTTAAATTTTGCCGATTTAAAAAAAGGCAACATGCTTATCTATATAATACTACTGATTTTAATAAATTATGTATCTAACTTTTTTTTAAGAAAATTTGATTATACTAGTATGTAATCTTATATACAAAATGCTAACTTTTTTACCCGTTTTTTCCATGTGAAAAACCTCTTATAGAAATTTAATTCCCCGGCCAATTTTTGCCGCCGCTCTTCTTCTACCGTTACCGTTTTCAAACTCTTTTCCGGTCGTTTTTAAATTTGTACGCCTTTCGTTCCTCTGCGTTTTCGTCTCTTCTTCGAGGTATTTTTTTCCTAACGTTTCCCAACTCGTCGTTCGATATCGCTCGACCTTCTCCCGCCGCACCGTCATATTATTGCCCCCTTATTGTTACAATGTCGAGCCGCCCTTGTTTATAGTATTTTAATAGGCTTAAGTTTCATACAATTTTATTAATGGTCTACTTCTTAAATTAGCAAACGTTATAAAATGCAAAATAATGCTTAAATTGTTTGAAAGACTACTATCGGATAGAAGATTCAAAGTTCACCTATATGGTGAAATAAGTAAAAAGAAAGTTCTCCAAAATGGCCTGCTACAAGGCTCAATATTATCGAAATAGAAAATCTCTTGGTAAAGATCTCGCAAAAATTCAAAATAAATTAAAAGCTCATTCTGAATGCAATTAAGTCAGCTGCGATCGCCTTCCACTTAAATAACGCCAAAGCAAATTACAAAATCAAAGTAAATATGAATGGGGAATTAATTTATCCTAAATGAAGACTCCCCCAGATACCTAGGAGTAAAGTTGGACAGAGTCCTTACGTTCAAACCTCATCTAGAAGGATTAAAAGACAAATTAAAACGCGGAACAACATAGACTCAAAACTAGATGGTTCAACCTGGGGCTGTAAAGCAAATACTTCACGTACCTCAGCCATGGAACTGGTGTATAGTACAGCAGATTACTATGCGACAGTTTGGACAAGAAGCCCTCACAGTAAAAAAATCGATACCTAAGCAGTTAAACCATACCATGCGAATAATTTCAGGAACAGTAAAAAGTACTCAAACACAATGGCTCTGTGTTCTTACACAAATTGCTCCAGCTGACCCGAGAAGAAAAGCCATCAATCCATTCCTTGTTAAATAAAATAAATCAGAACCCAAACCTCCCAGTATATGAGGACATTTATTAACATCCAGTAAAAAAAAATAGAAGTCTAGAAGCCCAGTGTGAATTTAACTTGGAACAGAAGTGACCACAGAGAACCAATGGAAAAGCAGCTGGATGGATGCTGAAGTAAAAAACGCAGAGCTGGTTATAGATTCGACCCAGAAACTTCCAGGATACGACTTTCCTCGCTCATTATGGACTACAATGAACAGAATAAGAACTGCTAATGATAGATGCAATCACTTACTCCACAAATGGGGCATGAGTGAGTCACCTCTTTGTGGTTGTGGAGATATCCAAACAACAAGGCATATAGTCGATACCTGTCCTTTAACAAAATTTGACGGGGGATTGAGAGGTATTCATGAAGGTGGAGAAAACGCGATTAAATGGCTAGAAAATCTGGATATTTACCTATGAGACAACTTAACTCGACAGTTAGCAAATTCGTAGTTTTTAGTTACCTACTTATTGTTTCTTTTAGTTATTTATATTTTTTAAATTATTATTATTATTTATTTATTTATTTTTTGTTTTTTTTTTCTCTACTGTATCTTATGCCGATGCCATATGCTAATATATATAATATATTCATATCGGTTAGTCAGGTCATTTGATAAGAATTAGTGTTTAGATACGTAGGGTCTCATGTTTGATTCCCGTTCTCCCGTTAGGCAGATATACGGTACTCGGCGCCGCGTTCTAAACGACAAAAGCTCGAAAGGCGACTTCGGGCGATCTGTTTTTTGTATTTTTCCCAAGGTTTTTTTCCCCATTTTTCATTATTATTTTGTATTATGGTGCGTCCACTTTTAAGCAAATTTCTGTATTTTTAATTCGTTACAAAAATGCGTATGTGTATATAATATTATCTGTCGATATATGTAACAGTATCATCCGTTATCTGAATAGTTTAAATACAAAAATTTTGGACCGTTTTTATCATTGATTCTGTACCTTAGTGGAAAAGGGAATGAACTTTCAAGACAGAGACGCCGGATTGAATCCCACTTTACCTATATTTTTTTGTAACTTTTTTTATCGGACATCCAAAATTCGTTTGTTTGAATTAAATTTTGTACCTACCTACCTATTGTGCGGAGTAGGTACCTAATACATTATGTTATAATTTTTTTTTTTTTATATACCAATATTATATTTAATGGTAAATATTTCTTACAATTTTTTTGAAATTTAGTCAAATTTATTATACTGAAGGTTTTTATCATTGTACAACACTCACGATGCACCCTTGGAATAGTGACACACAGTTTGAATACGACTGAATTATACTAACTTTACTACAAACTAAAATTATAATACTTACTTTTAAATTAATTTAATCCAATAATACTAAATTCGGCATGCTTAATATGTTTTTTGTACATATATGATAATACAACAATTATTTAGGTATAATCTAGAACGTGAGAATATGCTTAAACAAGTTAGGAATATCCACTTTGTGTGCGTTTTAAATTCATGGTTTCTAAACGTACTTGAAACAATAAACTAAATAATTCTATAAAAATTTGTTTAAACTACTATATTTATGTATAGAAAAATAAAACAAAAAAAACACTAATAAAAATGGTTAATATTTTGTATTGGTAATCATGGCGATGAATTGTAAGCAATGAATAAAAATTGTAAATATTGATATTGGTAATCAATCATGGAAACGCATATTTTAAAGACAGACTGACACGCGGACATTGGGAAAAACAGTCACACTAACTGTGTTAGATTTCCAAGTATTTATTTCCTTTAATACTAGGGATACTCTTTATGATTAATTAATTATTACCAAATCAACAATCTGTTTAGTAATTATGTACTAGGTATAGGTAGTAACTATGTAACTATGAATCGATAGAAACTAAATGTATTAAAAGTAAAAAAAAAGAAAATAGATTTAATTATTAATCAACATGATAGTGAATTAAATACGTTTTTGAAATACGAGTTTATTTTATATAGAAATAATATTGTTGAAAAACTTTAGATACCTGTATGGCTATAAAAAATATTGATAAGAACAAAGAAATAACAAAACTTTGGATGGAATCATGTTTTTACCGTTTTTACGTCATTTTTCTGTAGTTTTTCCTTTTGTGATTATCGAAAATGTCCAATAATCGAAAAATTGGCTTTTAAAACCATCATGACTAAATTATTTTTACCGAAAAATTGGTATACGTGTAGTAACTGGTCAAAAAGATGTTTTCAGAAAAAGACAGAAAAATAAACATCATTGTAAAACGACAGCTATATTTCCTATAGCCCTCGTTCCGCTCAGAATCTAAAATACAGAAGGAAGTAATATACAAAAACAACATTAAAATTTATAATGATAAGGATAATGAGGAATTCCAGAAGTTTAAGGTTATTTCTAGTAAATGTTATAAACAAATTATTTTTATTAGTTATACATTTATTAGTGATTTTTTTTTCTACAAACATTCATTATCATAATATTATTAAAATATGTAATATTGTAAAATTCGTTTAGATGACGACGGGCAAACTAATCGTAGGCTTATGATATATATTGACATTATAAATTATACAATATTTATTTCCATTAAAAAGGATTAGATATATATTAAAATTAAATATATAATGTAAGACTAAAACAACACGTCTCTGTAGCATATATATTATATTATAGTATACATCTCCAGAGGGACGTTGTACAATAAATATTTTTATCATTTCGTTCGGCAGAGAAATACTAATACATATATTATTATGTAGGTATATATTTATAACAAACACAATATATATATATATATATTGTTATTTATAATATTAGTGCGTTACACTATTGCTACTTTTTTCCATAAAATATATTATAGAGACACGTATATAAAATAAAATTTATTATGAGTTATAGAATATATTATAATATTATAATTCTAATAAATACGATTTAAATGTTTCAAATAAAATAATAACAATATCAATAACTCGATTACGAAACATCGAACCCTAAAAACCGACGAATTATGTAAAAAATTCGTAACACTTCGTTTTTTTTTTTTTTTTTTTTTTTTTTTAACACTTGTTACCACCACCGCCATCGCTATAATACGGGTAAATAATAGCACGGTATGATGTTTCACGTCTGACGGAAATAATGATATGATGATAATAATGTAGGTATATTATGTAACTCCACGTGACGCTAGGGATTTAGGTTATGTAATGTGGTCCCTGAGCCGGGAATCTTATTATGGGGAAATCTACTAATTATTTTTTTATAAGTATTGTATACGGCGTGAGAAAGTTTAAACTAAATTCACGGGGAATCCTTACGGGACGCAGACCACAAAATTTAAATCGTTTCGATCGGAGGATAGTCTCGTTGTACACGTACCATGCATATATTATATTCTATAATTCACGTGTAAGAATGAATAAGTTTACTTGAATCAAAGGGTCGATTCCGTAGAAACTAATTGTTTTAGCGGGTTTCCGTTAATCTTACGATACATATTGTTGAGGATTTTGGGAGGAAACTTTATCAAACTTCTGAAAGGAATGTGTTATTTTTTTTGCAATTTCATCGCTAAAAAAAAATATTTTCAGCGCCATATCTAACGTGGTCCGTGTTTATGTAGTACAGTGAAGTAAACTGTGAAATACAAAGCATTACATTGGAGTCCAAATACTTGTGGTTTTTTGTTCTATACACTTGTTGCACTATAATACATTACTCAAATTGATATTTTTTTTTTTATTATATTACAAAGAATGATATCGGTCAATGCAAATCGATGATCAATACATATATATATATATATATATATATATATATATATAATTTAATAAATATAATGAATAAATCATTGAAAAGGAATCATTATCAGTATTATAAAACGGAGTAGAACGCAGTTGTTGGTGCAGGAATTTTCGCTATTATCCTAATCGTGACCCTGGACGATTAAGAATATTACTGTTAATGATTTAATATGTTCAGTTTTTTTATTCACTTTGGACGACTGTCGACTATTTCGATGATTTATTCGAGATGTATTTGAAAACGAACCATATAAATAATTCCTACCTTTGCGTAATTTTATGATGGTCGCGGCGAAAACATAATGCACGTCCTTCAAAACATTACGTGAAACGAGAGAGACTCGAATCGCAAGTCCGCGCAAAAAAGAATTTTGCCGTTTAAGGATTTCGAAAAATAGAGATTGAGGTAATATAATATGTAAAGGTCTTTATCCGGTTCACGTTGGAAAGAGTACCTGTGAGATGTCGTATACTTTGAAGTTTGTTCCTTGTATGTTTATCAATCCCCTTTTTTCACGGGGATGATGCGTTGCTGCTGCTGTCGGCTCTGGAGAATATCATCCGAGACGACTGGCGAGAAAACGGCGAGTGCGGTAATAAATTCAAAATGCATGTTACGCTCGACATTAGATTCGGGTCGTAAAAATACCGTTTTATAGCGAAGTTGGCGGTGTCAAAGGCGGTGTACACTTTATTAATATAATGATAAAAACTGAAAAGTGAAAAAAACAAAAACCTTAAAAAACAAAAACGAATAAATCAAACGCCGGCTCGGCGTGTCGTACTTATATATATATATATATATATACACAAAATCGCATAAGCCAATTTTATATCAAGCATTTTTTATTATCATTATTATTATTATTATTACTCGTATACATAAATAAATTATACAGTAGGTTCTTGTTTTTTTTTTTTTTTTGACGGGACGTCTTAAGATACGCCCGCGTACATTAATAATAATAATAATAATAATAATAATTGTTTTATAAGTATAGTGGCAATTAACGTAATATAATATAATATGTTGACACGCGCGATTTTGATTAAATCATCATTTTTACACTATCGATATTACGCAGATCGGTAAAAGTCATCAGAAACAATAAAATATATACGGTAAACGATTTTTTTTCCATGCAATTCGTTTACAATATTATCATCATAATATATATAGGTATGTAATTTTTTTATAATTTTAATTATACGCCTATATATTATTATATATAAAGATTATCGTAATTAGAGTATTTATAATTTATAAGTATATATAGTTATACATTTAAAATATAATTTATAGTATTTCGATATTTACAGTAACGTAATATTATAATATATAATATATACCTAATAGTGTACGGTAATAATAATAATAATAATATAAAGTAAAACCTCGAACGCGTTAAATAATAACGATTTGTTTACCGTTTATTTTCGAATAACAGCGGCCACGAGGGGAAGAATGCGAAACGTGACGGCGGAGAATGCAGCAGATCCATACAAGTATTATATTTGTGAAAAAAAAAAAAAAAACCCCGTCCTTGTAATAATAATAATAATAATAATAATAATAATAATAATTACAATGACAGTACTTTTGTTATTTCAAAATTCCCTGGTCGTGTATATAATATAAATATGGTTTTGCGCACTGCGACGGTTGCTCGTGTTGTTCTCCAAACACGCGAATTATTATTACGCACACACACACACACACACACATACGTGCATGTCGTCGTCGTTCAAGGGGGTTTTTCCGGACAAATGGACTGCGACAAAAGCCGAGTATTTCACCGGTGGTGCGTGTGTGTGTGTGTGTGCTCAACGTGCATACAGGGCGATTCAAATACGCGGCGATTTTCCCGGACATACATTTACGAATCGTAAACGCACGATGTAATAATGTAAACGGAATAATATTTCGTAGGCAACTCGTCTAAACTCGTTAAAACATTCCTTTCTGCTGACGACGGTTTTGCGGGAGAACTTTTTGGAAAAGGACTACGAGAATCCCGAAATTTCGTCCGTAATCATTACGTGCGTGAGAATAAGTGTTTTTTTTTTTTAATGCGAATCGAGGTGGTATTGAACTCTTCGTTCGACAGCGGTTTAATGCGTTTTTTTTCTACGAAATTTCCGTGTTACCCGGTTAGACATCATATTACGTTATGTTCCGGCTCCAGATTTTACCGAGTGATTTATAAATACTGTTTTAATCACCGTCAGGAATATACTTTGGTTACGAAATGTATTTAAAACATCTATATGTAATGATTATACAAAAACGTTAACGAAAAATTTAGTGTTCTCGTTAATTTGTGTTAACAAGTTTACCCATCAAAACTCCATTTAAGACAGACGAACCGTTCAAATATTTTTAGTTCATTCTATCAAATCATCCTGTATGCAAGCTTTGAACAGGTCTAGTTAAACTGTACAATCGAGTGGCGCGGAGAAGCGATTTTGTTTAGAGTCACTACCCTTAGTGTATACAGTGGCATATACAATTTAGGAGAACTGTGAGTCGGCCAATTTTATATCACACTAGAAAACATTTACAATAAAAGAAACAGTCATTCATTTTTTACCCGCCCTAAAATTTATTTTCGTCATCACTATGTATAGGCAATCCTGAATAACTTTCCCTTGCTATTGTCTTGCTTTATTAATTTTTAACGGTTTTCAAGTCAATGTATTTTAGATTTAAAAAGAAGTTAATTTACCACGCAAATATTAACTTGTGGGTCAGCTGACCATTTGGATCCCTTCTAGATTAACCACTATGTGTACATATAATTATTATATTTATCAGGAATAATAAATATATGTTAAGTGCAAAATTAATTAAGTTGGTAAATTACATAATAAATATATACAATAGAATTGTAATTTATTTAGATGATTTATGTTTTAAAGGAAAATTACTATGGGTGACTTAAATTTAAATGGCTTGCTACTAGAATATATTTATTAGTATAAACTATTGCAAATAAAAATGCATATTAAGATGATTCTAAAATTGAAGAAGCGTCAGTTGAACTTAATTTAAAAGTAATTTATTTACAGCCCAGGAATACATTAAAATTTAATAAAATCATAGTACAGTCTTAAAGTTTTATACAAATAATTTCACTTTTTAATATACTATATCAGTATTCCTAGCGATATACTACAAACAAATATTCGCAAAAATATAATGTGCATGATTTAAATGTAGAACAGATCTATTCAACATCTACAGTAAATTGTAATGATATTCATATTTATATCGATAAAGGTAGATGGACATGCTTTAAACATGGTACTTGTCTTTTGAACGAAAAGAGCTATTGTCAATAAAACTGTTTGTATGATAACATATCTATATCAAAATAATACCGATTATACCGAGTATAACCACAATATATAACCGTGCGGGGTGCAAGAATTTGTTATCCTTTGGCCCGAATTTATGTCTTTACAATTTCTTATACAATCCTCTAGTTTGAAACTTTGGAAACTTCCGTTCTATAGTTTAAAATTTATTAGTTCAAATGTCCGTTGTGTATGTACATTTATTTTTTACCCCTATCAGAAAATCCTTTAGCCACCACATTGCACACTCACAATAATACATATATATATAGTTTTGGCCAGTGTGTTATTGACGGATATCTTGTGTCATTTATTTGCCGAGGGATTTGAAAACAAAGCTGTGTACTGTATTATACGTATTACTATATTATTATCCGGTAAACGACTCTGAGACGTAATAAAGAGCCGAGTTTTCGCACAACATCAAAGCTAAAAAATAATAGACAAACGTGTTATCGTATCGCGAGTGCGCATTTTATAGCGTACACGTGTGTTATCAAAACAATCAGTTCTCATTGCGGTGATCCCTTTCAGCGCGGGGCATACATATTATTATTATTATTATTATTATTATTTCGTAAATTTACGGCTTGTACGCTGTGCGAAAACTCGTAGAAAACAATATTATCGTTCGTATCGCGATGATACGATACGCATTTAATATAATATCGAGAACAAAACAAGCAGTCGTTTAGATAGTGGGGGGAGGGGCATTGGTATCTCTCAAAAAAAAAAAAAACCTGACGACGAGTAACGATCTGTATACTATTATAACGGCACGATTGCTGTCTATAGATCTATTTTTGTTTACACGACGACGGACGTATGTATAGGATCTATATATATTTATATATATGGCGACCGTCTGGTGTAGATCTAAAACGGATGTCGGTAATAGATCTATTACAGTCTGGTCGCAAACAACGCGACCGCGACGATCGAGAGCTGTTGGACGAGCCCGCCGAACGGGTCCGACACTCCGCTGTTGACGACCATCGGCAGCGTCCGGACCACTATGGGCTCGGTGTATTCACTGGACCCGGCTCTGTTCCTGGCCAGGATTTTCGTTATGTATTCGGTGTTGGGTATGAGGTTGACGAGCGCAAATGGACCTGGAACACAAACACCCGGTGTGTAACAATGTAATGCATACTATTATAATCAGAAAACCGTTATCGGGAGGACCAGAAGAGAGTGTAATACGCTTTTTTGAAAAGCTTTACAATAAATTCTCAGACGCTATTAAATAAAATATTCATAATACATTATTATTATTACGGCAATAAATTGTTAATTTTGCATATTCTAAATCATATCAAAAATATATATTCCATAACTTTAGACTTTGGGTCTGTTTTGCTAACGGTCAAAGTTAAATAAGTTAAAAAGAGAGCTCTAAAAATGCCAACAAGTTGTTTTGCAAAAAAAACGAGTTTATTTACACATAGTTCCAATGATTTTTGTCAGTTTTAAAGTAAATCATAATGAAGTCGTTGATATAGCTATGAACTTGGAACTATAAAATTCAAAATTGGATAAGTCAAAAACATCAACTCAAGTACCTATATGTATCGATTAACCAATATGATTATTGTTGCATTTATTTTTACCGATAAACAAATAGAAATATAATAGTATAGAATATATGAGTATATACATTTAAAAATAGACACGTAGAATATTAAAATTGGCTTGTATAATTAATTGTCAGTAATAGGTAATTATAATACTTAAATGGTAGTGATTAGAAATACACTGGTAAAATATAATTATTTTGTCTGATGACAAGGTGATAATAATGTATCAGGTTTTTTTGTAGGAGGGAATGTATACCTTCGGTTGTGTTGAAGTTCATCATGTCGAAACTTTCAAAGATCCTTCCGTTTTGCTCCACGACTTTTGTCACGTACTCGACTCTATAGCCAATCAATTCGTCCTTCTCATCATTGGGAATCACTTGGAGTTCAATGTAGTTATCACCAACACGCGACACGGACAGACCGATGGGTGTTTTTGGTTTGATCCCTTCAATTAAGTTGAACCGTCTTGTGATTTTTCCCAACCTATTTGTCGCTGTGCATGTGTACGATCCCAATTTTTCCGGCCTGTCAAATGTCACCTAGATGAGTAGAAATAAACGCATCGCACATGTATTATTGAGTATGTTACATTATGAATACAATTATACGAAATTTTTTTATTGTATAAATAATATAAATATTAAATAGGCATACTGAACAGAACATGAACATTAAATACAACGTGAAAAGTTCCCGAATAATATATTAATAATATATATGTAAATAAATATTAGAGATCATTTTAAGATTGGTAATTCTCAATTTGATTAATGGAAATTTTCTACTATTCTGGAAAAATAAAAAACTAAAGTAAAAGCGAATATTCTAAATAATTACTTAATATATACCCTAAATTTTAATCCTTCAAAAGGAAAATGTTTTATTTTTTCCTGTCCACGTCTTAATCGACCGACGGTCAAAGTATTGAATTTATTTGGATTACTCGTAGGTATCTTATACATTTTATTAAAATTAAAATATTCCAAGATAATGGTATTCATATACTTATTAATTAGTCCTTTTATACCATTAATAAAAATTGTAAATTTTACTCTATTGATGTTTTTAACGGGTCGTAGGCTTTGATAATTTATCTCTTTTATTCGTATAATTTGACGTCCCTAACGAAGAACGTTTTCATTTTCACAACTTTTGAGGGCATCAAATTAAGTTATATAACTTGAATAAATAGTATGTATATTGTATATTTAACGTCGATATTAAAACTTAGTATTTTAAATTATTTATGAGCTCCTTAATGCAGTTGAGTTACTGCCATCATTGTCAGAAAAAAAGGCAAATACGCAATCATATAGTTGGATGAAGCATGAAGTATTTCGCTCATCGGATAGTATTGATAGGTTGATGTATTTAATTTTAAAACCATAAAAAATGTTTTTAATAAAATGATTTCTAATGAAGTTCAATATAACATTATTTTTCAATTTATAACAATCAACCATTATTTTGGATAGTTGTTCTTTGCCTTTAAAAACTACTGAGAAAATCTAAAATTCATCTATGTCAACTTCAATAAATTTATAACTCAACGATGTGTATACATAATACATATGCATAAAAAAAAGAATCAAATTTCAAAATATTATAAAAATTACATAAAAGTGGTTTAAAGTTTTAAAATTTTTACGCGAAAGAAAAATACTGGGAAAATCAAAATATGACATATTTTAGAAAGCTCTTTACTTGGAAATTCTTAAAAAATTCATTTTACGCAAAAAACATTTATACTATATACATAAAAATATATATCTATATATAAGTCGGTAAATATATTTGTTATTTTCCAAATTATAAGGTTTTTTTTGTTAAAGACCTGTAGTTTTTCTTTATATTTAAAAAAGTTAAAAAGAAAATTCAAAAATTATATCTTTAAAGTACAAACTGGGAAGAATTTGAAACCATACTTCTTCTACCTGAAAATGTGTATAAAATATACATACTCGTACATCATAAAAAAAAAAAAAACATAAATCCAATATATATTCTCTATACTTTCAGAATCTAAAATGATAAATTTGTCATTACGTCTTTCTTCGTTAGGGACTTATAATTATGACTGTTGCCTGTTTGTATTTTTAATATTTCTTTAAAATATTTACAGTTCTTTCTTTTTTAAATGTAAATATTTTTAAATTGATCCAATCTTTAAAAACAGTATTAAAACTATTTAGTCCTATTTATATTAGATATTTTCTAAACCAATAAACAAAATATTATTCCCTCTATTTAGACAAATTTTAGCTTCTCAACAACATAGTTTTTATTATAATTCACCATAACTATTGTAATATCAATAATCATAAAATATTTATTTTAAATATACTAGAGGTATCGATATATATAACTCTGAAATATTAATTGAATCATAAATTATTCATTACTAAACTATAAAAAAAAATATATTTTAACGATTTATTATTGCTACATAATTGTTTTTAATAGAAAATTATATTTGTTAATTTTTTATATTTCTGATATTATTTACAGTATAAAAATTATTTTCCCCGTGACATTGATTATTAAAATAATTTATTATTCGCAGATGAGGCTAAAATATCTAAAGCTATAAAATTAATAAATTATTTTGAACAGTAAAAATAAAAAATGGTTTAATTAATTGAAATAAGTCTTATGATTTCAATGGCATATCATTAAATGGAAATAATTGTCATAAATTAAATTTATAACTATAATTCGTTTAACATTACGCACTACTTCATTGCTATCTTTAGTTAAGGATCTCCGGGTCTTTCTTGACTCCTATTTATCATTTATATCATATTATTAAAATATAGTTCATTCCACGTTTGGATTAGTTATGCATAACTGCTAAAATTAATGACATTTTATATTTATATGTTAATATATATTGAATTATACTATTATATTTTTCTACATCACACTTTTAAATTGGGTCTTAAAGATTTTTATTTTTATTTTATTTTAAATATTGTCTATGTTAATGCAACTTTAACCATCTGATCAATTGTTCTTTTATTATTTAACATAGAAATATATTTGCTAACGATTTAAGAACTTAAACTTCCACAATTTTATACTTCAATATACATTTCTCTCATAATCTGTTATTTCCCCTATTAGTTAAATAATTTGAAAATATTTGTAAAAAACATTTAATTAAAAATTCTTTATTTATTAGATTTTTTTCTGGAACTCTCGTGGAAAATATTACAATTCTAGATTGGTCTTTTAATCAGATTGAAGACAACTAGAGTAAATTTCTCTGATATTTTTTGTTTTATAAAATTAATTAGTATTAGAAATTTGACTTTAATATAAAATAAAATTGTTAATTATTTTCTATATTATTATTTTAAATCTTATATTATTTACTATTTTGTACTACTACTATTTTACTACATTTTCTATCTTCCTTACTTTAATACATGTTGAATTAATTATATAAATATTAAATACCTGAAATAATCATATTATATTTTATTAAATTCTGCACTATATGGATATTTATATATTGAATATAGGTCAATTAATTATCGCTTTTGTATATTTGTATTTTGTTACTTCCTATTAAATATGAGTTTAAATTGTTAATAATTAATTCATCTATCATGTGTATAATTAAAACCATATTCGTGAAATTTTTCAAAATAAATAAAATCGTATACACAATTTTTAACTTTTAACAATACAATTTTACTTTTAATGTAATATGCAAGTACTATATGTAGAAAATAAACGATAGTGTAAGGCATTTTCAATGCTGAACATTTTTTGAAAACATTTGAAATACATTGTAAAGAGTACTAAAAGTCACTGATAATACTTAAGTAATATCAGGTAAATTATAAGTTAAAAATAATAAATATCTAGTCACAATTTTGTTTTTAAATATAGTATTTTAGAAATTGTTGATATAAATCTATTACAGAACTAACCTTTGGTAATATTAAGGCTTTAAGCCTACAAAACGTTTAACAAGTGCACACGAGTTAACAAGAATTTACCCAACAATATTGTCTTGTCACCTACTATACTGGTAAATTATACGATGTGTATATTTAATATTTATATATATATATAAATAATATACTTAATATTTTAATATAGTTTTAAATTGCATCTTATATATTATATACATATTACACACAGATGATTCCTCAATATATCTTTGCTATACCTAGTGTGTAGTTACATTTTTTCTCATTTAGAACCTCGTTTGGAAGACGCGTCTTTCTTTTGATATTACTTTCTCACATTTTTCTTCCCATCCATCCTAAAGTATATAGCTGTTACCAAAACAATAATTCAATGGTATACATAATTTTATTATAAAATATCACAAAAACAATTGAAATATTGTTAACGGATTAGGGTGTAGTTCTAGCCAGTTGTCCTGAGGAACGAGATAGCGTCATATCGGAGAAGACAGACGAGTGGAACCAAAATAAAAATATTTATACAACTGTAGAATCCATCAGCATTTACTCCCTATGTGCTCTACGGAAATCCCTTCAATATTTTCTTCAGCTGCTCCAAGTTCTCATATTTTGTATAAAAATACCATTGATGGGGCAGATATCGATTTAAAATAGGCTGCTATTGTGTGTAAATAATTTAACAAAGATAGGGTGGTAGTTAATGAAAATAAATGTACCTAAAATCTTCAAGTTAAAAGTTAACAAAAATAATTTAATCGTAAAGTGTAAGGTTTAAATGGAAAAAAATATTAACTCAACTCAGTTAAAAACGCTTAATTTTTTTTCTATAGGAAAAATTACTATATAAAAATTATTATATTAAAAGTTATTCTACTAAGTGTAATAAATTTATCAAAATTTCAATATTTTAATTACTAATACTTACCTACCAACCTATTTATTAACAATTAATTATTATATTCGAATTTTGATTAAAATATGTATAGTGAATTTTCGTAAAAAACTTGTTGAACTAGTTAAGTTAAAGACAAAATAACTGATTAGGTAGTTGAATTAGAAAGATCAAAAAGATTTAAAAAATTATTTATAATATACTTGGAAATGAAATATTCACTAACAAATGTAATTTTAGGTACCTATATATATTAAAAATTCTCAAGTGTTACAAATACTCTATGAGTATTATTTGCGTTTTTTTTTTTAAATAATTACACTTGTATAAAAATAACTAAATAAAACATAAATATAAATACAAAATATAATTATCATGAATGAAATTTACATTTTATAATAAATCTTGTATACAAAATACCCTATCCTTTTTCTTGGATTTTTTTTCTGAACGTTTACAGATATTTATTTGATCAAAATAGTAAAGTTGATATACGAGTATATTCCGCATAAAATTCAAAAATATTTTATAAAAACAAATAGAAAAAACATTCAAAATGTATAGGGATGCCCAATTTTCGTATATATATTTGATATGAACAATAATATTATAATATTCATTTATACGTACAATATAGTGGTCGGCCAGGTTGGTAAAGGGTTTGCCGTCAAAACTCCATGACATGTTTGCTGCCGGTTCAGCCGAATTTTGACAGGTCAGATTAACAGAGTCCGAATGAAAAACGTACAAGTTTACAGGATCGCCTTCCATATAGCTCAAGAACACGGGTTTGTCTGCATGAAATCAAAAGTTTAATAATAAACGTCAAATTCGGTGTTGAATGATATTAGATATAAACACACAAATATGTTAAAACACAATATAATTAATTTATATATTATATTGTTTTCAAATAATTGAAATCAAGTATATTATCGATAAATGTATCGTTATTTCACTCACGATGGCAGCGAACGAACATATTCGGTGTATTAATCGTATGCAATGTACTCATTATCAGCGATTTAAACGTATTTCTAAAAATAATCAAAGCGATTGTTGTACCATATAGCCTAAATTGTAATAATATGACGTACCATGGAAACATATGACTTTTTACACCTACTGAATTCTCCAAACTTCAGTTTTTATAATATTGCTCGTGCTGGGGTAACGTCATCTTAGAACCGGGGACATTAAAAATTAATTAAATGCACACTACCACGGTATTGGTATGGTAATATTGTGTATTTGTGTCCAGCTATGTATTTCAATGATGGTTCGTAGCGTTCACAATTTTTACCTCCACCGCGCCGCGATATTTCATGATTTTTCGCACATTTCCGCTTGTTTCAGAACATTATATTATTATATGGACAAAAAGTATTATTAAAGTAATATATATTATATATGTATATTATTGTAATGAATACATACCTACTATATAGTCATATTATGAATTATATTATGTACACATTTTTGTTTATTCATTATATATTTAGTATTTATAGATAATATTTACAATGAGCTTAGACTTGCACGAACGTACTTAATATTTTATTTCGTGCGATAAACGAAGATGAACTACGGAATTAAAATTAATATTCAATTTCTCGCGAATTTATTAGATTTAGAGAACACTAGTTCAAAATCTCTAATACTATCAAAATATATTTAAATTTTGTATAGAAACGTGTACAATTTAATTGTTTAATCACGATGACTTGTAATTGCACGAGGGGAGGAAGGTAAGACTTTAAAATGTTGACTGGGACTTCGATAAGATTTTGTAATGATTTGTAACCGTAAAAACTTTTTATGTACCTATTATTAAATATATAGGTAATAGGTATATTGAATACCTAGCACAAACTTCGAAATTCCAATTTTTAGTTTCCGGATGCTGCGTAATATTAAGTTATGTCTGATATATATATTTTATTATACATAGGTACATTGAAAATATTTATATATAAAATATTTTTGAGTATTACAATTTTGTATGCGAATTTAACGTATCTTAAGAGAAATTGTTTAGCATACATTTTATATTCATTATCAGATAGAAATTACATATTTCAGACATGTTGTTATACTATTGTAAACAAATATTAAATATGGCCACTATATGTCAGTCTAGGACGTTTGGTCCTTGCCGTTTTGGCGTTTGACCCGTTTGGCGTTGACCGTTTTGACGCCGTCACCGTCTGATGGATAACTACACATTTTTACATTAATTTATTTTTATAAATTAATATTGTCCAGTAACATAGAAAAATTACATATTGTAAAAAAAACATATGTACCTATTATAATATAGGTATTTATTACAGTTTATTTATATGAAAAAACATGCATTATATAGTAATTGATGAATATATTAAATAAATGTAATAATATATATATAGTAAAATACAGTATATAAAAATATATTGTATTATAATAATATATAATATATAATATAATTATAATAATAAATGTACGACAGTACTTATAAAAACTTAATTAAAAAATGAAACAATTAAGTTAAAAAAAATTAGTATACAAATATATTATTAATTGTTCCAACAAAACGTTATTTGAATGTCCTCTTAAAAATAATATAATTCTATCTTTGTCATAATTAGAAAACATCTTCAGAATAATTTTATCGTTGTGAATATACTTTCACATTATTTACAAATAAATTATAATAATATATTTTATATTTATCATGTAACATAATATATAAAATGTATTTATTTTATTTACATATTGAAAATATAAAATATTTTATAATTTTTTTTAATAAATTCTTTATAATATGTAATTTGTCTATGCTACTGGGCAAATATTATTGTTAAAACAATTGTTTAAATGTGTGGTAATCCATCGGAATGTAGGCCCCCGGTGACAGCACCAAAATGTCTGTGTCTGTGATTATACGTTTGTAATATTTATTTTTCATGTTAGTAATGTTTTCAAAATATTTTAACAATATGTCCAATGTCCATGTATGGCAGAAATATACAGCATTGAGAAAATATGGCCGATTTAATATTGTTGCAACCTTTCATATTACGTTTTTGAAAATAATATCTTGAATATGAATAAAACACATGTCTAAAATATTTAAATATACATGTTTCTAAATATTATTTTAAACATAAATAGAACACATATCTGAAATATTTCAATATAAGTACATGTTTTCACAATGTTTTTTAAAATATAATGTCATAATATTATTAAAATCATGTTACTTTAAATATTTAATTTTTAACATATTTTTAACATAATAAGTCTAAAATATTAAATTTACAATATAAGTTTATAAAATATTTTCAACACGATACCACAATATTTTTTTTAAAAATATGGTATACAACAGATTAAAACCATATTTTAACAATATTTATATGTTTTAATTTCTTTCTAGGTTAAGTGACGTGTAACTAGGAGCACATTCAATATTAAAATGTCGACTCAGGACCTTATATAATATGATTTTGTTATTTATTTTGTAATGATTCGTAACCGTAAAAAAATTTTTCTTACTTAACTCTAACACAGAATATTATTATACAATAAATTATAAAATGTTATCTAAATCGCAAGAGATATTTTATTTTTTAATGGTACCGGAATGCTGCCATACCAGCATCCGAAACACCAAAAGTGAGAGTTATGAATTCTGGGTAAGATAACAAAAAAGTTTTTTTGGTTACAAATTATTACAAAATCCTATCGAAGTCCTGAGTTAAATGCGGACATACGGTAAACACTGTGGACAATCCCGTAGCGCGAATACATAGTGTGTATGATTACGCATTGTTTACTTATCACACAATGTTAATATACAAATCCAACAGTATTAACATTGGTACTTTATTTTTGTAAATAATCTCATTTGCAATTATTTATAAATGTATACACATTGCCAGTTTTCGTGCCTGGCAGTTCTCTTTCCTGAATGTCTTATATATATATTTTTTTATTTCATAGTATCTTTAAATAATTACAGTTTTTAATGTCAGTTTTTTGTATCTTAGCTTAATTATTCCGGTGACCTACTGCTCTATATATCATTTATGCTTATGTTGCATTATATACCGTAGTAGGTACTTCAAAATATCATCTAACTTAAGTCTTACTTACTCATACTTAATCATACCTACTTTACTCTGTTTTAATAAAAAAAATTAACTTTTTTTTTTTTTTTTTTTTTTTTTTATTATTAATTTATGGAAAATCTAAATTAATAATTCAGTATTATAAATATGCAGATGGTTATAATAAAATAATAAAATTAAAAATATTATGTTTTCTAAAGCGTTAATATTTATTAAATATATCCTATAAATGTTAATGTTTTTACAAAATAATTTATTATTAATCAAGGCTTAAAAACGCTTCTCAAAATAGCAGTAACTGGAAAAATTTTAAGAACCTGTAACCGGTATTAAGCGATTTTTTAAAACACATATAATATATTTATAAACGGTTATTTGAATATTTAAAAATAATTGGTTGCCGTTTCTCGGTTTAAAACCGCTTCCCAATTTTTAGGATAACCATTTCCTAGTTCTCATTACCAGTTACCGCTTTACAAAATAACCGTTTTAAGCTGATTCTAACTTTTGAAACGGTTAATTACAATTTAAATTGGCTTTTGAAAACTCTTTATAATATTTATGACTTTCATCATGACTATTTTCTTTCATTCAAATTTCATATCTTTGCGTTTTAATTCCAGAATATTTGTTAAATTATTAAAATAATTTAGAAAATAAGTCCTATGATAAAGTAAACTTTGTGGCGATCGCAAAATAATACAGTTATAAAGAATTCATAATAATTATAAAATAATGGTGAACAACAATGATTTTTCAACATTTTTGCATGCTATCACTTTCATATTTTTTTTAACGATTGACTAACAAATAAAGGTATACCTATAATACCTTTCGTATTATAATCCATAAACTTTGTACGTACATAACCTATACATAATATGCCCATGCTTTTAATAATCGCCAATAAGTCGATCAGCTGATAATTCACGTTTATATTCTTTAAAATGATATCTTTAGTATCATTAGGAATGACCCAAGAACATATATAATATATTTATATATATATATACAGGGTTCGGCAGTATCAAAGATACATGTATCTTGTATCATTATACATACTCTGTAAGTATCTTGTATCAAGATACATTCATTTTATTTCTAGTATCAAGTATCTTTATATGCGAAAAGATACATGATACATTAAATTATCAAAATTTTAATTATGTAGTCGGTCTCTTCTTTTCTTCTTCTCCTTCGCCTTCTCTCCCAACTATTTGGGGTCGGCCACCCTGGTCCTATACTTCCACTTAACTCTATCTCTTATATCTATTCTCTCTCATTTTGTCTACTATGGAAGCTACCCCAATACTACCTCTGATATACTCATTCCTTATTTTATCCTCTCTAGCAACTCCACTCATCCACCTTAATATTCTCATCTCAGCGACACTTATTCTCTGTTCTATCTTTCTATCTACTACCCAACATTCCGTTCCATACATCATTGCAGGTCTCACCACTGGCTTATAAAATTTACCCTTTAACCCGTGGTTGAATTGGAAAAAAAATAAGGACGGACTCTGAGCTTAGTTAAAAAATCTGCGTTCCGGGACATATCGTTAAAGAAAAAGTAAGCCGTGGGGGACTTCGTCCCCCACACCCCCTATCCAAAGATTCTTAACCAGGGGAGATTTTTAAAAACATTTTAGATTATTATATAACATGGATAGAATAGAAAAATCCAAAAATTTTTTACGTCATTGTTGGGTGGTTACATATTTTCAAGATAGCATATAGTTTAAGCTTTTATAGTTTTCCTCTTATAAAATGATTTAACACTTTTCCATTTAAATGAATAATCGAGGAAGTTTTAAATGTAAACCGAAATGAAATTTGTCGGTGTCGCATTGATTTCGCCATCCCTTTAGGCTTTAGCCATTCAGGGATAATGAAGATTATTTATTACCTACCTATATACGATACGCCAATATGATTTAATAAGATCAACTATTCAACATTTTAT
>JAIPRL010000227.1:105559-137515 GCA_025469235.1 Pemphigus obesinymphae | reverse complement strand
TATAATATATTTTTTGTTTTCTTACCATGTTATACAATTATACTTGCAGTCATATTATATTAATATTCTACTAAAATTGAGATTTTTTAAAGTTTTAACAAATATTGAAATTATATAATTATAAAATATTGTCAGTGATATGCATTATATCATATATGCAATACATATATGTTATAATATCTATTAATAATTAATAGGTATTGTAACATATACCTATGTATTTTATTAATGTATACAATATATTGTAACCTAAATGTAATTATAACTGCAATATTTAGTACCCATTTTTCCATGAATTTTTTTATCTGTATTTTTTTTTGTAATTTTCTATAATTGTTTAAAGAAATTATAAAAAATGACCTCTTATAAATTGCAACCAGTGATTAATTTTTAATAATTTAAGGTACTACTTATATACTTTATATTATACAAACAAAAAATAAAATACCGTATATTAACAACATTATACATTGTTGATTTCAATTTTCTAGTATTTCAAATAATATCAAATTTTCATAATTAGTTATTATTATTATTTATAAATTTACTTACAAACATATTGTTATTATTGGGATATCAATTAAATCCATGAAAAATGTAGGTATACTGATATATTTTTTTAGTTTTAAATCATTACTAACAAAATTTCTTATTATCGTAACTTCCATTATTCTTATTTTAAAAATATTGAAAATAACCTCTAATTTATTATGAAAACCCACATCGAGTTGATACAGTATAAAGTAAATTCGTTTTGGACATAATTATTTTTGGCTGCTGACAATCAGGCTGAAGTCGGAGTCACCCTGATAGTTTATATCGAAAATAATCCCAAATTTAAATACCTATATATCTATAATACACATCTATATAATCTGTCGTATTTCCTCTGAATTTAAATTAGATCGTTCACCTTCATTACTATACACTTGTCTTGGGCTATGACCTGTTTTGTAAAATAAATAAATAAATAAAATAATATATTTTATTAATATATACATTATATTACAGTTGATTATTGTTGAACAAAATATCAATGCCTATCAGAGAAAAAAAAATATACTATAACTGAAGTTTAAAAAAAACGGGTTCTAAACATTTAATTTTAAATTTAAATGAAGTATAGGTTTTACCATTACGAAAATTATAAAACCAAAAAAAAAATATTTCAAATTGTAAAAAGAAAAAGCTTACCAAGAAAATGAGTAAAATATAATGAATTAAAAAATAAATATTACACTTTTGGTTTGAAAAAGAATAAAATATATGTTAACGAATTTGAGTATGATTACAACACGATTATTACAAGTAAAATATAATAGTAACTTTTCCAGTATTTAAAAATATAACTACATAAGGCATAGGTATATTAATTAAAAATATAAAATCACTTTTTAATTATGAATATACATTGGTTATTAAATTTAAATCTAATAATTACAATCAGACTTTGTTTACAGGTTAAAAGTGACTTCCATTTATCACTAATATAATGTAAATTCTCGTATTTTCGTAAATCCCATCAATTAAACTGGTATAAACGCCAAATTTCATTATGAAACGTTTTAATTATAAAGTCTAGGTATAAATTTGAGTTGAAATATTTGAAAAGCAAAATATTTGCCTAACAAAGAAATTATAACATTTTAAATCTCATCAAACCAACTCGAAAATAATTTCAAAAGTATTTAAATACTTTTACTCAAATAATTCACTACACTGGCTGCTTAAAAAACAAAAAGAAAATTATTTTAGATACATAACACTATAATACAAAAAAATAAGAATTAATAAAATTATCATAAATACATATTTAACCAATTTGTATGCCCTAAAATTCAATTGTTTTATTTTATTTTTTTATTAATATTCCAATAAATGAGTAATCAAATTTATAAATGAAACATTTTTAAAAATGTTATTTTATATATATATATAAATATCTAATTGTTTTAGATTATAATGATTACAAGGAATATATTAGTTTTACAATGATGTTTATTTATTTTTCTGGAAACAACTTATCGGGTAGAAGGGTTTAAATAGAAGTTTTATCATGGAAAAAGAACCATTCATCTATTGGTCATTAGTGGATAGTTCAGAATATATAGGTTTGATTAACAATTGTAATGATATTCATATATCATATATTATATTATTTATTAGTTATACACAAAATTTACCCTTATTGAATTATTTTTATAGTCAATGAATATATTATTGTAATTATTATTCACTAATCTATAATTTAAAGTCTGAGTACAAAATGTCATAATAGGATCATAATATATCAAAGTACTATGTACAATTTGAATACTCTCTGATCACAATAACATACTTTGTAACTTAATAACAATTATTATAATGTTATTGTCAATAAAAATCTAGATACGATAGTGACGACAATGACACAAAACTAGCATAAAATGCCCTTCAAAAGGCTCATATTCAGGCAGTCTTCTGGTGTCTTATACTCGTACACATTCAGTGCGTAAAGGAATACAAGACATCCACGAAGGCTGTAGTTATCATTTTCACGTGTCGACCGTGTCGTCACCGTTGTAGTTAAGTTCTTATCTTAAAAAGTGTATTCTTTATTCTTTATTAAAATATTCAAAACCTATCTTCTCTTCATTCCTGAAGCACTGTGGATTTTCACGTTCGGTGCAATGCAGACCAAGTGCGGATTCATCTTCGAGAAAGGTAAGAAGGTATATTATGTATAAGCTCAATTTTTCTGTAATGGCAATTTAATTCTAAAACTCAACCATAAGTATTGGTAATCTTTGTAAGGTCTTTTATATATACCTACGTATAACAAGATAGCTTTATCAAAAGAATATTTGTGTTCTCCATAGCTAGTTTTATAGGTATTGGAATAGAATTTACGAACCTAAACAATACTTCCTCTAATAGGAAAAGGTATTGAATAATACAGGTTGTATACAGATGATATATTGGTTCTAAAGTAGGTATAAGTATTTTAGGAGGTCTGGCCAGTAACCCTATCATAATTTTTAACCCAACATATATACCTTTAGCTTAGTTAGCGTATATTGTTCATTACACAATTCATAGATGTAATCCAATAAAACAATTAAAATACCTATGAATACTAATAATATAATGTTTATTATTTTTTTTTTTTTCAAAAAGTATTTATTCAAATAAACTGTTCCGCTAAAATTAGAATCACTACAATTCTATCACGGCAGGTGAGCTGTTCCCAAGTGGTGAGAGCCTAGGGCCACTGAACACACCTATAATCCGGTCCTGATACATACATAGGTAAATACAAATATATGGAGCTCTTTAGTTAAAAAGTTCAATAATCGGAATTGATAAATTTACGCATTGTAGGAATACTCGTGTGATTCTATCTTTCGATCGTTATAATATATTTTTAATTGATTGATTTTTACACATTAGTTTATATAGTATTATTATTACTCGGTATAATATAGGTACCCACACAAAGAAATTTGTTAAATAAGAACTTAACCATAAAATTTTTTTATTAATATCCATATATTAAAATAAATTTCATTTTTATGAAAACCGTACTTAGGTACTTTTTATTCATTTATATAAATTATCGTATTTAACTATTTAAGCAGGTGCACCCAAGTGCGGTTTAGGCACAAAAGGAATAGAAACATACAACTATAGGCCATATTTTGTACATGCATTTTCTAAACCATTTGACACATAAAAAATTATTTTCCTCGTACTTGTTTTTAAAATATAATATCGCCACATAGCAAGTATTGAATTTTAAATTTGGTACAAACCCACATATACAAATCGAGGTTACAATTTTCGAGAATTGAAGTATATAATATGTACGGATTAAATGTCCATTCGGACTATAAATAAAAAAATAGTATAGGTTGTCTAAAGTACTCTAGGTCCAGAATCTCGTTCCGTTATGTCTTAGGAAATTTAAAAAAAATTTGTAAAATAATTAATAACATTAAAACGTCACGCTTATAGTTCAAAGATTTCAACGTAATTATTATAGTATTTTAGATTCTATACTATATGTCATATTATAAAGTGCGTGACCTTGAAGTTCAGTTAAATTCATTCAGATATGTTTTCAAAAAGGATGGAGACTAATAAAGTAGGACTATTTAAAATAAATAATTTGAAAACTAAAAAATTAACACACTGAATTTACTTTTATAAAAATAATACACACACAAAAATACAATTATTATCCCAGTTAATTAAAAACTACAGTTATGTCAAAAAATTTTATAAATTTGGCAATGTACCCTGAAGATCTTACAGGTAAACTTAAAGCAATGGAAAAATTACCGGCGTGGATTTTAAAAATAATCTTAGGTCATCTTATCTTTTCATATATAGTAGTTATGTGTAACTCAATGTAAATAGAGGGCCAATTTTTGAAACTTATAATGATTGAGTTCTGGATGTACATACGTCTTACATATTCAATATTTAAATTTAACTCGATAATTTACACGTTATTAAATACTTCTCGGTTCTCGCATTGTATTTGTATATTCCTACACCTATTTGTATATGACGTGTATACTGACGTTACGGAATCAAATAATTAAAAAGTATTCATATTCCTTTGTAATAAAAAAGTAAAATAAAATCAAGATTAAAATTTGAAATTAATAAGTGGTATACGTTAAAGTTAAAAGTAATATTACTATAAAAATTAAAAATTTATTAGCAAATCAATAAATATCAATTTAACTTTTATTTAAAATTTACAATTATTATAATAAATAGTAATTTTTATTATTTAAATGAATAAAAATTTAACAGTATTAAATTATTATTATCGTACAAGTAACTTACTATATTATACCTGTATAATATATTTTTTGTTTTCTTACCATGTTATACAATTATACTTGCAGTCATATTATATTAATATTCTACTAAAATTGAGATTTTTTAAAGTTTTAACAAATATTGAAATTATATAATTATAAAATGTTGTCAGTGATATGCATTATACCATATATGCAATACATATATGTTATAATATCTATTAATAATTAAAAGGTATTGTAACATATACATATGTATTTTATTAATGTATACAATATATTGTAACCTAAATGTAATTATAACTGCAATATTTAGTACCCATTTGTCCTTGAATATTTTTATTTGTATTTTTTTTTGTAATTTTCTATAATTGTTTAAAGAAATTATAAAAAATGACCTCCTATAAATTGCAACCAGTGATTAATTTTTAATAATTTAAGGTACTACTTATATACTTTATATTATACAAACAAAAAATAAAATACCGTATATTAACAACATTATACATTGTTGATTTCAATTTTCAAGTATTTCAAATAATATCAAATTTTCATAATTAGTTATAGTATAAGTATTTCAAATAATATCAAATTACCGGATTGACGTGGCGTGGCAAGTAGCACGTGGCGTGGTAAGTGGCATGCTAGATGCATTTAGTACCGCTCACTGTTCTGACGTGGCACGCAGCATTTCAGTAGCTATCAACATGTCTTCCGATGAAGATGATTGGGCTCTTTTAAATTTAATTAATGTAGTTAATATAAATCATGGGAAATGCAAGTATTGAGTACATCCATTTTGGGAAAAAAATTGTGAAACGCGTGGCGGATTTTCATTGTTCAATTAACTATGTGATGAAAATCGTTTTCAGCCATTTTATGGAATGAAAATTAAAACATTTAAAAAGTTAATAGAGTTAATATTGGACCTATAATAATTATGAAAATATTCATATAGACAATGATGTTCTTCAATGAGATTGAATAACTTTACATTGATTTCTGTATCGTTTTTTATCTTTTTGTTTTTTTACACTGTATCGGTACATTGTATGCATAATAATATTATATTAACTTATACTCAGTAAATAATTTAAAAAATATCTAAAATAGTATAAAATCATCTAAAAATGTTTTAACCATAAACATGAAATAAATATTAAATGGTATTTAAAAATCAGTTTTTAAAATTATTTTGTTTTTTTAATTTTCTTTTAAAAATCTTGCACAACTTTCAATAAAAAAAAAACTAAAAGTGCACAAAATTCGCGATTAGTGCACATAAATTGCACATAATTTGCAAAAAATTATCGATACCTTATGAATTTATTGTGCTTAAATGGTTGTGCTAACTTTATGTATCTCTGCATCATGAGTAAGGAAGCTCTCTGTTTCCAGCTGATATCTTAACACGTTGGTGACACTGCTCGCGCTTTCGTGGCCGCTTGGACGGTCGTCGCCGCACCACGCACCGTCCCGTGCCACTTAAATAATTTATACTTATTGATTTTTCAAGACTTTGATTGCTTCTAAGCTTGCGGCCCCTACTCAAATGTCGTCCATATACGTTTGATGACGAAGGGCAGTACTAACGTCAAGAACATCCTCGCAGTGGTTGTCTGCAATATGGTATAGCCAGATATGGCGCGCAATTCACTCCATACGTCACAGTGTTTAAAGTGTTTTTGACTTAAAAGTCTTTGACCTGTTTTTGTGGGTGAACTTGCCACAGAATGCGCTGGTAGCCAAGATATTTCGGATGGACCTTGATCTGGCAATACACCTTACATATATCGGTCATGAATGACACCCGATACACACGAAAGCCCGTCAGAACGTCTACGATGTCTTGTTGCAGTTTTGGGCCTCTGTGAAGATAGTCATTGAGGGAGATTCCTGAATGGCAATGAGCTGAAGCATACATACGTAGCACACCATACGTAGCTTCATATCTTCTCCAGCGAATTTTTATACGGGATAGTGTGGAATAAAATAATCCCCAAGATCTTCAGCTCCTGTGACCGAGCTCTTCATAATCCTGAATAAACTGTTTGTATGCAGCATGGAGTTATGGATCACACGCTAGGTTGCGTTCCAGCTGACAAAATCTATTAAAAGCTACCTGATACATTCCGATGAATTGAAAATTGAAATAACGAAAGATTTCCTTGAGCAATCGTTGCGAACCGGGAGAGAAACTGTGAATCGACCTCGCATGTCACGGGACATCTTTGATTGAAATAGAATCTCGGGCTGGCCTTCTTCGGTGAAGAAGCGGAGCAGCTTCTGGCTCTTCGATTTCCCAAAATTGTTCTATCAGAGACACCATGGAAGATGTAGTTGATACCAATACGGACTGAGAGCTTATATCGGAACTTTGGTTGATGGGACCAATCAGAACCCAATCGAATACTGATCTGTATGTGGAAGGGAAATCTAGGCCTAAAGAAACTCCTTGGTTTTCCCAAACTTGCGGGAACACATCGGCACCAAGAAGAAGCTCAACGGGAGTAGGCGTGTCGAATTCTTGATCCGCTAGTGACAAATGATTGCATTTCATGCGTATTTGACGAGGAAATTTCTGAGGTGTCATATCTGACGTGATTGAAGGCAGCACCCAGAGACAAGTCGCGATGAGCAAGGAATAGGCCTTACGCGGTTGAATCTGAAGCTGAACAGCTTCCTTAACATCGAGGATAGCCTGTCCTGATAATCCTGTCACAGGCAGAGTCCAATGTGAAGGGCGTAATCCAAGTCGTGTACAGCAATCCGATGTTACTGCACTGATTTGTGACGCCGAATCAATGAGAGTACGAACAGTGTGACACAAGCCTAATATATCGCATACATGGACCAGGGCTGTGCCTAATAGATTGGCGCGTGTGGAGAGATTTTCAAACAGCGTAACTTGTGCTGGACCATTTTTATCTTTTGAAGTAGAGCTTGCTTCACGATGTAGCAGTGCGTGATGTCGACGAGAGCAGATCGAACATGACGACGAACAGCCATAGAACATATGAGCATCACTAAAACACACCATACACAGTCGATGGGTACACACAACATCATAGTGACCGTCGATCGATGATGCTTGAAATTTATTACAATCAGCAAGCCGATGGGTGCCCGAACAACATGGACACTTATTAGATTTGGTTGGACGCGATTTTGCATCCGACGTGGTTGCCACGACGAGGGCCACGGGTTCCTCGCGTCGAAATCCAGATTTCCTAGACGGGACCGTTATATTTTTTCTCCAAATGATGGAAAACGGTATCCATATTCTCCAGCACGTCAGCACGAGCTATTATGAACTTAACGAGACTAGAGAACAAATGATACTCATCAGTATTCTCCGCTTCGAATAATCTACGTGACGACAACGGAAGGCATTTTAACGCGATCGAAAATAACAAAAACGAGCTTAGATTTGGTATTGTGCACTTTGAGCAGAGTAAATTTTTCTTCAAACGCATTAATGAATTGTTAAGCATGTTTAGATTCTCAAATGGAGCAGTCGGAACAGCCAGCAACTTGTCTATGATCGAAGATGCAAATTTACGGAGTTTATCGAACCGATTGAATTATGCATTCCAAGTTATATCATAAGTATCATTGGAAACATTGATACCCTTTAAAACTTCACGCGGATCTGCTTCGAGACATCCCAATAGGTAGTAGAACTTTTCTACGTTCAATATGTTATTTCTACTGGCGACCAAGGAAGTAAATCGGTCTCGGATTACAGGCCAATGAAGAAGATCACCATCAAAATTTAGTGGGGGGATATCTGGTAGTCTTGAATAATTGGTCTTGAGCGAAGTAGATGGAAGGGGAGCAGCATCTTGGGAGGGAAGCTGCACTCTCGGAGCCTGATGAATATTTTTCGCACCAAATGATTTTACCGACTCTTTCCCACTTTCTTGAAACTTTATTGGACTATGGGAGACTGAAATTGAATCTTTGTTTTCACATGAGTGGTTTACCAAGGTTTTTATCTCATAAACTAGAGCGTGCAGGTCCAACTCGAGATCATGCGAGAATTTATCTAATTGGTCTAATTCTAATATTATGTCTAACATCGCATCGTTTTCCACCAAAAAATATTCCCACAACCCATCTAGATCTTCAGCCGCAATGATTAACTGATGTATAAGGGCCGGGTCTGACGCGGCGCGATTGGACAACAAATGTATATGACGGATATGCTTACAAATTGCATCGCGTTTAATGATTGCGCGCTGTTTTGTTCTGACCAGACGATCGGTATCGGCCATTATTAAATAAAAGTATGCGAACGAAAAAAATATGAATGTATAAAAAATAAAATTAATAAATAATATTATGAGCAATCTAATGTATTACTTCGAGTGTTTTATTATCGAACCCCATAAACAATAAAACTACCTATGTCAACAATAGAGCAAGTGCAATAGGTACCTATTAATCAATAGTACCGATAAGCGAAATCAATACTACTAGTGTCGAATGCGACAAGTGAACGAATGGGCGCAAAAAACAATATTATTATTATTATTATTATTAATGATAAGCTAATAATTGATAATAACTACTGATATCGCTGATATAAAATGTAATGATAATAATAAACGAGCATGTTTACCTATCAACAACTGTAAGTTAGTTGAATACGGCCGAGACGATAATAAAAATTGTTAACCTTTAAAAATATTATATAACATTTAACGCATGTGTCGTCTAAAAATATTAAACGATACGACTACACGGTTTTAGCGATTAGCGAGTTAACGAGACACGTTTATCACGAGTAGCTGTTCTAAATTAGACCGCGATAAACAATTACGTTATAAGGGAAAACTCGTTGCACCTTATATCTATATATACATATATATACCAAATTAATGGATACTCACCGAATACACAGGGTGTTACTCGAACAATGCCAAAACTACGCTCTCCACTATCAAATTTTGGCGCCGTGCACTTCCCCATAGGTAGTTTACACGGATCGCACATACTCGGGACAATCGGATGAGTACCAAATAATGGTAACACAAATATAAGATAATTAGATCATTTATAACAAGCGCCGTCGATGGCGAGATATTGATTTTACAGTAATCTGGATTATATTAGGGAGTTTACCCTTAAAGAAAATTACACGATGGAGCTGGGGGAAAACAATAGCTATTACCGCCGTGGAGCTGCTGGTATTAATCCGATGAACAGATGAGCAGATGTGCAGATGAGCAGATGAGCAGATGAGCAGATGAGCAGCGCAGTGGAAGACTGAGCGGAACACAGAAGCAATGACTCCACCGGCGACCAGGTGTGCTGTCGGTGGTGGTCGTCCGATCGCGGAACGGCGACGTAGAACTATTCATACGGTTAGGTACACCACAGCGTGTTCATATACACACGTTTATGTAAACGCGTAACAACCAGCGGGTCAGCACGGTAGGTTCTCGAGCGTACGTGGTTGTCGCGAAAAAGCCTACAACAATGGACACGTGGGTATTGCGTACGTCGAGCGAATGTACGGAGCGTACAAGCAAACGAGCATATTGGCGTTTGCCGAGCAAGAACGGGAACGCCAGTATCGCATACTGGGTTCAATTGACGGTTGTCGATTGAGCGATGGGAGCATAGTAAAAATAAAGAGTGACAAATATAGCGTTTGTACTCGTGAGCAGCCGAACGAAGAGAGCGAACAAGGGTCGGTGCGTGGTGCGGCGACGATCGTTCGAGCGGCCACGGAAGCGCGAGCAGTGTCGCCAACGTGTTGAGCCATCAGCTGGAACCAGTGAGCTTCCTTGCTCATGATACAGTGCAGAAGGGGGCAAATTCAAATTAACGTCAGGCACGAACATACTCCCCCTTGGAAGATCCAGTTTGGAAGCTTACAACAAAGATTCGCGTTTGGCATGAAAGTCAGATTGAACGAGTTGATGGTTGAGCTTCGCACGGCTTTTCACGGCGGTGGTAGGGAATGGGGAGGGCAAAATTTCAGTCAGCTCATAAAAAAATCATATTATAAAAAAAAAAACGAGCAAAAACGGGAGATATGATTGCTTTCATACTAATCTTACAGCTAAATCATTTCATACAACACAAATATTACTTCAACCTTGAGGAGAACACATATAACAGGTATAACATTAAAAAAATAAAAAATCATATAATCTTCTAAATAGAAGTAATAATTAAACAAATATAAAAATATAAATAAAACCATACCTTGGTGGGGAATTGCCACCTATCCGACCATCCCCGATGCACGAGCGAGGTCACCGACAATGGTAGGCAGGTGGTTCAAGAGCTAAAAATATATACATAATACAAGGAGCAACGGGAGGTTAAGAGTAGGTTAATCGGTCGGTAATAAAACTATTTTAACCACTGGTCGGGTTGTAGTACTTAAAGATGTGAGCACTTTTACAACGTGCACCGTCCCTTCCGAACCAGGTAATAATTCTACTATGCGTCTTAAGCGCCAAGATAATAATTATGATATGAGTACAAAAAAGCCTTATAATTACGAACTGGTCGAGGAGCCGGATCTTAAGCTTCCAGGATTTAACTTACCGAGGAAAGAGTGGTCGAGACTCAACCGCTTTCGCTGCGGACAAGGTAGATCAAACCATCTGTTGAAGAAATGGGAACTGAAAGACTCAGAATTATGTGAAGCTGATGGAATGATCCAGACTATGAAACACCTTGTAGAAGAGTGCCCGACATACCATTTTCCTGGAGGTATGAAAAGTTTGCACGTATTGGAAGGGGACGCCGTCCGTTGGCTGTCCGAATTGGAAAAAGAAGTGTGAATTCGCTACTATATTTATCTTTTTATTTTTATTGCTATCTTTTATAATTCATATTTCATAAGTATTGTCACCTATATCTTAAATTGATATGTTTGTTAAATATTTTTGTTTCTACTTGGATTATACCATACGAATATATATATATATATATAGTTCTTTAGGAACCGATTATTTTAATTTTAGTATGACTATTTATCGATACCAGTTCATATTTTTTTTTTTTTTGTGTGGTAACACTGGATTGGATTATTTGTTTCTTTTAGTTAATATCAGTATTTTATTAAATGACAAATAAATACTGTGATAATATTACATGGGTTATCGGTTCCATTACAATTACCGATAATGGTATAAAACGATTACCTACTGGCAGTGATGTAGTCGTACATTTTTCAGTGAGTACACGTTGAAGCTTGAAGGAATTATCTCCTACCCAGTGACGCGACTTTTTAATTTTTTTGGGGAGGAGGGGTATGGTCCTCTAAATTATTTCAATTCTTCTATTTTTTTTAAATTAAATACATTTGTTAATAAAATTGAATATTAGTGTGGAGTTGAAGCACTCCCCACTCCCCGAACGTTTAAGCTAATTGTGACATTGTCAGGAATAGGTTCTGAAAACGTTATAGCCCAAAATTTAAATACAGTTTTAAGAAGAAAATCTGTTCAAGTCTTAGCCAGAATAACAAACAAGTTTTAATAATAGATAAAGGATAAGAACAATAGGAATACATTTTTTTTTTATCTCAAAAATATAGAATTATTAAATTAAAAAATGTAGGTACTAGTACCAGATACAAGTACTGTAAATCTAGATACCGACTCAGAAAATGAGTGGCTTAAATTAAAAGAATTGCCTAGTATTCCCATGAATACATAATTTTTTATTGAATTATTTGTAATATTGTTTTTAATATAATTTATAAATAGGTTGATCAACAAATTCTTTGGTATTAAGTATTAAGAAAGGTATTATATATTTTTAAATATTTTATATCAAAAATAATTAATATTATGATAATTACATGTTTTATATTAGGTACTTAAGTATTCAATTAGTTATTATAACATGGGTAGAATTGCATAAAAGTATAAAAATATGACGTGTGTAGCTACTATTAATTTGTATAAATTCATTAAATGTGAGGTGTAGATATAATAAACACGATCTACAAGCATTTAAAATTTTGGAAAATCGATAGGTACATAATGAATTATTTAATAGAGCATACAATAATTTACAATAATGCAATGTTACCAGCGGTAACGGCTCGTGTTAAGGAGCACAGGTGCACGTGCACCGTCTAAAATTTCGATAAATTAGAGTGTTTTTGTGTAGGTATAAAATTATTATTTATTTATTGTTGTTTTAGTAATTTTATTGTCGTGCCCATGAATATTATTATTGTACGTATTATTACGCATCACACCGCTATATTGTTGGTTGCTGTTCGGCGATGCCTCAGCGGTCCCTGCGTGATATTCCATCACTGCCACTGTCGCGAGGCTACCGCAGCGCTCTCCGTTGCGCACACTTGAAAAATGCATGTATGATGCGCTGTTTACACATGCGCAGTTTTATTTTATCCCATCTTCAACGAAATATACACCGTGTAAATTATATAGTATGACACAAAAAACTAGTTTGAACCACCAACTATGTAAATAATAATAATTGGTCAAAGTAGTGAGTACACGTTGGTGTACGAACGTATACCCGTTTATCAAATAAAAAGGTTTGGCTATATACATTAACGAAAAAATCGAGAAGTGGGTATACGCCGTATATCCGCGTATACCCCTCCTATTATATCCCTACCTACTAGTAAATTTAAAACTCCAAAATATAATTTTCGGTTACCGGTTACCAATGCCCGTTCCATAGATTTAAAAATAAAACTGGGAATCGGTTTTTGGTTCTCAAAAAAGGGGTTTTAACTAGTTATTCATTAACTATTATGAAATTAATAAAAAAAAAGTGTTGAAAATGAAATAATTTCTAATTTATATCTTAAATTTACTTTTACACAAATAAAACAATTAAAAAAAATGTATATGAAATTACCAACATTAGTAATGAACTATTTATGTAATTGTTTACAAATTAAAATAATGTATAAAATGTAAATATTCAAATAATAGTAATTTATACTCACGTCTAACTTTTAAGTCGATCACCGTATCGCCGGAAACACTCGATTTGCTAGTGGTCTCAAACGCTCTGCATGTGTACTTACCAGCATCTAGATGCGTCACGTTTCTTACCATGAGTCCACCTTCTTGAACCGAATATTTCCCATCTATAAACAATGTTAATATATATTAACTAAAATATGTACATTAAATATCAAGAATATAAAACATTATATAAACTATAACATGTATCCTGTAAAATGATGAGTAGCTGTTTAATTAAGGAACAAAGGTCTAAAATTAAAGTTCTTATTAGTAAGACTCATATATGATAAAATAAATACAATAATGTGTTCGAATTTCGGGGAAAAAATAGATCTATAAGTTTAAACAAAATTTTTGAAAATTGTTTACCCATTTACGGGCTACTTAGAAATTGTCAATTTTGAGACTTTTAATTCATAATAGGTATAACTTTTCTACTTTACAGATTTACTCGAAAAAAATAATGGTGAGGTGAAGTCAGAATTCGGCGGTATGTAGTCTAATGAGAGCCGACGGTGTTGAGACCTTGGCTCGAATCTTCGTTACTTTCAAATAATTTTTTGCACTTTTTTTGCACTTTTTTTGTTCATTATATTATATAATATTATCATATTGTTTTGCAATATATTACGTATTGATATAATGTACAGTAATTGTCAAATGTATACACCGACGCTTCACTCAGAATCGTTTTTTAGTAAGAAATGACTTATCATTGCTATTTAATATATTTTCAATATATCCGTCATCATATTATCCAACCCAACGTGCGAAGTGCTTCCCGGCCAACCCTAACACTTATTTTTAGATAGGAATATTTAAATATAGGTCATTTGAGTGTTAGGTCAGCACCTAGGGAGTGGTGAGGAGTTCATCATCTACTAATATTTGCCGACACGAGGGACGGGAGGAACCATAATGAGCATAGAAAATTTTTACTTGACATTTGTTTAAGGAGCAACTGAATGATGAAAAAAGAAAGATCGCTATATTCTGAACGGTGAAGGATGTTCAATTTGTGCTGAAATTACTGAAATGATGGGACCCGTGGTTCGTTAAGAGGGAGAGGGAGGAGTCTGAAAATCTCTAAAACCGTATAAAACCCGTAGAATGTTTTAACGAATTCTTTGTGAAATTGGACGACTGTGAAATGCACGTTAAATATACTATTATTGCGTATTGGTTATACATAGTGTGTCGAGTAGATTTTTCCCGCGTTGTACTCACTCGACTTTTCCTTGAACGTCTGTCCGTTGTACGACCACATGAACGTGGGCATCGTGTTGCCCTTCACCTTGCACCTGATGAAGAAGTCGGCGTACTCGTCTGTGGTCTGTTCGGCGGGCGTTTCGAATTCCAATATTTCTGTATAGACAAACGAGCCCAGTAATGTATTATTAAAAACGTATTATTTTAATTATTAACAATAATAATAATAATTATAATAATAATAATGTATTGTGTTGTCGACAAAGACGGCGGGGTTTTTAAGTGTATTTTTTGAGTAAGGTCACGCTTATTACCGTACAACACCTATATTAGTGCGATATATTATAACGGCATTTGTACGCACGTTTTTCGTCGACGGTTTTGGGCGTATGCGTGTGTTCCTACCTAACCGCATTCGAACATATTATATTATATATTATACAGTATACACACCGATATCGATTTTTCCCGACGGAATGATATACGAGGTCGCGTCGCAATTTTCATTACACGCGACATTGCTAATCCTAATTAACTCTATATTTCACCGCAGTTGCGATACGACGTCGTCGCCACGGGTAGAAAACGATTTTTAACGCGAGTCTCGTGCAGTGTACAAACCGAACCGATTTCGTAGGGCGTGTACACCGCATATACCTACCTGAAATATAACAATATACTATTATATTTTTTGCTATTATTATTATTATTATTATTGTTGATATTCAGACGAACTAGTATATATTTGGAAAACGGTCACGGGCTGCTTTTATTTTTATTTTTTTCATTTCGCACAGTGTCACACCGATACGTGCCGTATATTGTATAGCCAAAACGTTTTTCGAGGCGAACCAAAAATGTTGCAATTATTTTGTATACATGCGCTTTCAAGATCAGCACTAATTAATAATCAAGGAAGTCGGTTTCGTTCTAACGATATACACTGCACAAAATCCATAGGCGCCCATAAAAACAATTCTATACGGGATGGGAGAGGCAAAAATACATTTCACGATAATCAATGTTTACACGGTTAATTTTATGGTTTTAGTTAATTTTCCAGAGAGCACCTATAATACGACAATTGTTGTATCGAATTGCACGTTCGACGAGTGAACTTTTATCACCTCGTATACATTTCGTATCCATATTACAAGAATTAACAAAATGAAGTTAAAATCAATAATGAGGAAAGAACAACTTCAATGACAATTATTTAAAAAAACAATTTTATTAGTCCCATAATATATGAAAAAATTGTAGAATCAAATATAAATTTATAAAAGGCTTGACAAATAACTAATTTTTCTAAACTAGTTTATATTAAACTAAGCTAAAAATAAATAGAAACCAAGTTAATATACTTTAATAATTCTTGTTTATATAATTAAAAATCATTGTAAATGCCGTATGGCGTTAATAAATAATAATAATACCTAGTTCAAAGTTATACATATTTAACATTGGTGAACAAAGTAAAAGGTATATGAATAACTTAAATATGTATTTAAAGCTATAACATTATTTTTAGTTATTAATTTTACATAAATCGTAAGTCAATATTTGTCAGATTAATAATTCTTTAAATTAAACTTTAAAGGGTCAAAATTTATCTACATTCTGTGTGACGTATACGCGATTTTCTCATGGGAGGTGATTAATCATACTAAATATGTATATGTAAATTTTATTGTGAAAATTTTAATACTCCTATTAATTTCAAAAGTAGTTCAAACATTTAGATTTTATGTTCGACGAATACTAAAATCAAAATTAAGTTAAAAATCGAAAAAAAAATGTATATATATTGTGAGTGAGAACAAAAAAAAAAAAAAAAAAAAAAAAGAAATCATCAGTTATTTAGATTGTGTGTATATAAACTATTAACACAGATTATATGAATACAAATGGCCCACTCACGATGTAAACCAAAACGATGACGTAATTTGGCCCACTGTTAACTCCACAGGAATCAGTGGAATCCCGATAAACATACCACAATTTTATCCTTTATTCCCGCGAGACAAACTGAAACCTGTGTTGTTTTATTATGATTGTTTTCGGGCCCAAGTGAGCAGATATTTCTATTCATATAATCCGTGGTATAAACGAGTGTTATGGATACCGTATGTTTTACTTAATATTGTTTCGGTCAATTATTTACGGTTACTATGACTATTTGTTAGGTACTAAATCTATGATTTTTCACTACAAACAGAAAAAAAAAAATAAAAAAAATCTATTAATAATTGTAACAATCGAGATGTTTTGGCATATTTTGTTTGCACGATTTTCATCTTCAAAGGACAGACTGAAAAAAATCAAACATCAAAAACGTTCTCCCGAAAAGTGTACGCCTATAATTCACGATATGGAATTCGCTCCACTATATATTATATTACTTATTGTTATCAGTGAGTGCGGTGCAAATAAAACCATCGGAATGAACGGCGTTGACAGGTGTGCAATAACGCGATATGATATATATATATATATATATATATATATATATATATTATTATCATATTAAACCACCGATTCGGGAACGTCGCGCCGGGCGTTTGGTGATATCATTTCACCGGTGCAGCAAAAACATAACGTAATGTCGTCGTAAATATTACAAGGTAATGTTTTTAGGGGAGGCACGTGATAAACGAACGGGCGCAGAGATGGCGTGTCGGAAAACTCGTCCGGAATTATGACCTGATAATAATATATTATGATAATATATAATCAATGATATTATTATATATATGTATATAGAAAAAGAAAAAAAAAGGAAACGGTTACCGTGCGCATACATACACGCAGGGACGGTGACTTTTGTCTGAGCGTTTCCCGCCTGTGTCGGGTGACCTCTGCAGCCGTCTCGTAACCTAAACGAACCACGGACGTTCCCCTCGATTTTCCATCACGCGATTATTTCACGAATCTCGTATCGTCGTAGAAATCGCATTTTCTCCGCCACGTAAACGGTTTAAAAAAATAAACGACAAGCCGACGGTCGGCCCCGCACGATCGCACTCTCCTTCGATCGACACCAGCCTCGGTAAACACACCGTATACACACACGTATATATACATATATATATATATAATACAATCGTATATAATGTAGAAAATGACATTGCACACGGCTGAATAAGATTTCAGATAAGAAAAATATACGCCACCCAATAGGTTTCACCAGCGGTATATATTCATTTTCGTAGGTAATATACGCACACACACACACACGTACATTTATATATTATATATATGGTATTTGCACGACGACGTTATCCGCTTTCCCGGACGATTTTCCTTCATATAATTTCGTCGTCGACACGTAGAGCGGGCGACACGCGCGTGCTCTTGTTTTATTTTTTTTTGTTTCGGCGATTTTTTTTTGTTTTCTTCTTGCGAAAACAAACCGAGCCCCTCCGCGCCCGTCACCGTATTCCACGATGAAAAAAACTTTTCAAACTTTTTTATATACTTAAAACGAATATACGACTATATACATATATATATATATATATATATATATATATATACGTATATAATGTATATATTTCTGTATGTGCATTTGTATATACGGTAAATGTGTATATATGTAAATTCAAAGTAATCCCGAGAAGAAACTTTAACGCGTATACCACCACCACTGCCACGCCGACGCCGTAACCGTCAGTTTCTTTAATTTTACACGGAAACGGTTTATTTTTTCCGTTCGAACCGAAAAAACTCGGAAAAAAGTCTCCGAAAACTACTTCTGTCGTATTGACTGCTTGACTATATACTAATAAAAAACATAGGTAATAATAATAATAATAATAATAATAACACTAACAAGTGTATCTAAAAACGCGCTTTCAAATATTCGGACCAACTTTTATAATCTTAAAAATGTTTTAAAAATATTATTTTAGTGAACAAAAAAATAAAATCACATAATATCTCTTTCATGTTTGGCACAATATGTTACCTACTGCAGTAATTTTAATTGTTCTCAAATTTGATAATACACAGAATGATTTAGTTTGTATGAAAAATTACTAAACGTTTAAACGCTCTTTTTGCATTTTTATTTTTCATTTAAATCTTAATTTTATCTATTCTACTGGCTACTGCCTTTTGGAAACTGGAGTAGCTTATAATATTTTAAGATAACGTCGCCAATGTGTGTAGAGGACCCGGGACACTGGTTAACGATTAGCGATCAGCCATGATACGCAATGAGACAAATCACTTACGATGTTACCAGACCAGCTAGACAAATCATATTTTTCTACTATTAAATAATTTTTTTTGTATTTTTTTTTTGTTATTGCCCTCATAAAACACATTTGTGTAATTTTTTGTATCAGACGTTGTTTTGAAAATATATAATATATAAAAGAAATATTTGAGTGTAATGCAAATCTTAAAAATTGCAATAGTCTAAATAAGTACTTAACGTCTACTAACGAATCACATATTTATCGTATATAAACACTGTAAATGTATTTTTCTGACCACCACCGAGGTCTATTCAAATTTGAAATTGCACTCCAAATGAGAACTAAACTATTTTTGGTCGTTTATATATTGCGTACATTTTGTCCAATCGATCGTGTATCCGTGGGTAGACAGTTTGTAACGTAATGAGTTCAGGGCCTTCCCGATATGAATCTAATCTAATGCGTCTATCCCTTAGCATGAGAAAGTTTTGCCAGCTCTTCAAACTTGCTTGTATTTTTATTTCATTTCACGAGAGTACCGTAGTTCTTCCATACATAATTTACTACTTTTAGAAAAACCTTTATATGTATAATTGTGGATTGGATGGACCAGTTTCTGTTTGTTCGTATACGTTTAAAAAAAAACTAGGTGACATTACATGTATATTTATTATTTACATACAAACGAACACGGTTGCACGTGCACAAAAACATTAGGCAATGTAACGTCCATGAAGTTGACTCGCCCACATAAAATTAGCTTTTCTAAATTACAGTTAAAAGTTTGCAAATAGTTAGTAATAATAGCAAATTCATGACCAAAGTTAGCAAATCATTATTATTTACATAAAATTTTCAGTAGGGTAAGCTAACTTCAGGTAGTCTCCTATTTTATCCAATTGACTCTAAATCTACGTCAGAAGTCAGTAAATAGTTAGCAAATAATAGGAAATTAGCAAAAGTTAGTAAATCACCATGGTATTAGTAAAATACATTTGGTGGGCTGATTTCAAGTAACATAGCTTTATCCGATCGAATCCAAACAAATGCAAAAATATAGCAAACAATAACAAATCTATGCGCGAACTTCAACGAAAATGCGTATCGCTTTAAGCATGCTTCTAATTCCTTATAGGTACTAATGTCCACAGAGCAGCAGAATGCGTTTTGTGTGCGAGAAACGCGAGTCTGTCGACTGTGATCACATATCGATCAGCGTGATTTTCGACAAATATTTAACAGTAGGTCGGAGGTTCAATGTTAAACTTTCATCAAAAATCACGCTGAACACATCTGTCTGATGACAGACTCGCATTTCTCAAAGTGGAGCACACAAAACGCATTTTGCTACTAGGTCGAGATTATAGAACAGTGTTTTTTTTTTATTGCTCAACAAGACTCTAAATTATTAGGACATCATATTTTAGCTAATTCTAGGATATACTTACTACAAGTTGTTTTGCACTACACTTATCATTACGCATATTTATGTATTTTATCGTTTGTACCGTGGGTTGATTGTTCAGATTCCGATTCTGATGTTCAGATTCTGGTATGCATTCATCCTCCAAGAATTTCTTATTATTTTTATATATTATATATAGATTTCATTAATAACCTAATCTAACCTGTTAATAATCATCGGCGGCTTACGTTAAAAATTCATAAAAAAAAAAAAAACAATTTATAGTTTTTTCACGTATGAACTAGAATTTTATATGTAGCTGACATACAAATTTAGTTAATTATGTGGTCAAAATATTGTTATTTTTATTACATTTTACGATACATTTTTAAAAAATATTATGAAACAAATTTAATGTTTTGAACATTTTTAGGAACACATTACAAATTCAATTACCATTTATAGTTTAGCAACTCCTGCGCTATATGAAATATTTATTATATATATACATTTTTAGATATTACGCAGATTTTTTTAATGGGAACTTTACATTTCAAAATTGAGTATTTTTAAAAATTATCTGGTTTTAATGTGGTAAATAACAGCACTTCGAAATGCTTTTAGAAGGAGTTCCGGGCTTAAAGGTAGAACACATAATTGGTTGGATAATACCGCTTTATGTTTTTGTTAGATTGATGAATGGATAAGAGGCTTAGGAGTTAATTTTTCTGACGAAGAAGTTTGGATGGATGGCGTAAAAAAGAAAAAGAAAGATTTCTATAAGCTTTTACTGATACTGTGCTGGATTAATTCAAAAACTCAATGTCTGAGTAGCATACTTAGGTATTGTATACCTTTTATATACAATCGATTGAATGTGAAATTTTTTTATCGTACTATACTTATCTCTACGGAAAGTCAAATATTTACTATATAATATAATCAACACTATATCAAATATAGGATGTAAAACTAAAACTTTTTTCAGAAATAAAAAAGTACTTAAAAAAAGACGAGCTAAGTCCCATAGTGTTAAAGTCATATTAAATTCATCGCTTCATATTATAATATAATCAATGGTGAAAGAACAAAATATATAAAGAGAAAAAATAAAATAAAATTTATAAAAAAAAAATATATATATATATATATATATATATATATATAGAGAGAGAGATAGAAAGTAATAGATCAAAAAATAACCCAAGAGCTTACCCTTTATTGTTATTTTTTTGAAAATTTAAATTAAGGTGCCTAATTTAAATTAGACGTGGCAGGAAGGTTCTTTTACTTGATTCACTGAAGTCTAAAAGGAATTTATTTACCAAATATTTAGCCAAAACCCGACTTTCTTTTATCTTTATGAATTGTTTTATTCATTTAATATTATTATAAATAATAATTAGACACCCACCTATTTATTATTTTTTTAATGGCGTGATTCATATAACCTCTTTTCCTTCAGGCCATAACTGATTTAAATTAACTTTGAATTTATGAATTTAATAATATTTTAATCGAACGAGTTAAGGAAATTGCTTAACATTTTCTATATAAATATTCTTATATAAATATAATATTTTTATATTTTTTATAATTCTTATATAATAATTCTATATAAATTAAAGCCCTTTGGATCGTGCAGATAATACTTTTTAAACTTTCAATCAAAACCTTAATGCATTGACGATGTATTTTCGGAGGTAATTAATAAACATACAATACTATTGGTACCTATATGATAAAAACAATAATTTAATTATCGACAATATCTATACCAATTTCAAAAACACATTTTATACGTAGGATTAAGAATCTGGTTTCATTAAGATTATCACAGCATAATATGAATATAATTTGGAAAATGTTTGCAATTTAATAATTACTTAAGTGTTGGTAAAAAATATTACAATTTTAAAAAAATAAATACAATTAACTATACCAATTTCGAGTATTTATTATTTATTTAGTAATTATTGATTTAATATAATAAACGTACATATAGTATAGTGTTATTTAAGTATTTTATATACTACCAAATAAATGTACTTTCTACAACTGGTACTCGAAAGAATTTTGGTGATGGGGAGATAATAAGTATGCTGATCATAAAAATAAGAACATTTTAATTTTGGGATACAGGTTTCAAAGTAAATTGATTTTTAAATAAATATACTAATTATATAATTCATAATAATGTTCGGTATGGTGCTGTGTAATTTGTATTTCTACGATATTTACTCAATTACATATAACCGTTCGATCAAAATAAAATAAAATGTATTCTGCGGAGAGAAATGCAAAATTTCAATACTTAATCCATATTTATCGACATAATAATAAAACCATAACTGACAATGGTGTATTAAACGTGATTTTACTTTATTTTGCATATCTAATAAAACGAATGGTTGTTAAGTATATCGTTCGATACTATAACGTATTTGGTTACCTCCGTGAAATCGTAAAATACAGTGTACTATATAGAAACGTCGATTAATAATAATGCGTCTGAAAAAAATACAATCGTATATATCCGTAATATTGCATTATATTACTAGATATTCGAGACACTAAATATTCATAACTCAGACATTAATAGTATTTAAAATAAAGTAAATTCTATAGGTTTAAAATAAAAAAAAATATTATAACGATTTGATCAATTTCGTATAAGTTGTTATTGTTTATACCATGGACTCAGAAAAACCGCTAATATAAAAATGTGTAAATATATAATATCACTAAAATGATTAAAATCAGAATTATTGCAGTGGTGCAGTTAGCACACTAAAAAAAATGAAATATTTTTAAATTTGATTAAAATGAAAAATATATTTATACGCTTTGCTTTATTGGCTACGTGAATCACAACCGTTTATATTGTGATATAGCTTTTATCCATATACATTATACGTAATATATTATTTCAAACATTTTTGGAATATTTATCGAGTATAATGTGAAATTCGAAATTCGAACACCGAATGAAATAAAACTAACAAGTAAATATATTTATTTTTTTTTGCAAATATTCCAATATTTATTTTGTGTATTGTTAAAAAGTATTATTTTTTTTAAACCCAAATCCGTTAATGCGTACTTTTGTCTTTATTCTGCACCACAGCTCCGCGGTAAGAATTCTGTAGTGGTTTTGCGAGATATTCAGAGAAAAACTTTACTGGACCTGTAGCATACTATACGGGCTACTTAGGTATTTATGGGCCGATAATTATATTATAAAACATTAAATACTAATAGATAAAAATAGTATATAAATGATAACGAATGTCTAATATTACTTATTAGTATAGAATATAACAAAAGCGTCATTTAGAGTAATAAGACGAATATAGTGTACCGGCATTTATATATCAAAAGTCATGTTCATAATTTTTTAATATAATATTTTTCCGCACTTAAAAAATGTTTTTAATTATAAGTTATTATAATATATATATATATATATATATATATATATATGAATTTTCTACGATAATGAATTTAATATTTTTGTAAATCTAGGTAGGTAGGTACTACTGAATTTTTAGTTACGAAAAAAAAAAAACAAATCTTCACTATATTATTACATCATTTGTATTTTATATTTTATTTAGTAACAATCAATTTTTATAATTTTATATTCCGACATTCGACGCAGTATATATTTTCTAAAAATGTCGATGAATAAAATATTAACTATTAAAATTTGAAAAAAAAATATAACAATATTTAACTAATTATAAAATAAATATTGTATAATTATTTAACATGTTCTAGATTTTGTGTAGAGTGAGATTACTTTTATAATGATATTTATTTTTATTTTATTTTTCTGTAAAAAATTTTTTCCCAATCAAATAATATCAAATCTTTTCTCATTCACACGTTTATGAAAGAACATTTTATATCGTAGGTTATTTTTCTAATTATTTTTTTAACTCGTATCAAAAAACCATGTCAAAATAGCGGAAAAACACGAGTTTGTTAAAATCGATTATAGTCATTTCCTTATAATTCCGAATTTGTTACAGAATAATATGATATTATTTAGATTATGGTGATGATAATCCAATTAGAATAGTAATTATTGTAAATGTTATAAAAGCTAAAAACGTCATTTTATTTTTTGTCTACATTAATTATACATTTTGACAATTTACATTTTTATTTTTTACAGTTATAATATTATTAACTTTTTAATTATGCTACATTTTTTATATTATTTTTTTTATTATATACTTTCAATTATACGAGTATATACTGATTTGATTTTTTTCTAAGTGGGGATATCCTACCAAAGGAGGGAAAATGTCCTATCGACTATTCGAAAATGTCCTACATTCGAATTAAGTCATCCATTAAAATATATTTTCTTTTTACTTTACAGCTATTTTATACAGTAATAGTTTTATGATATCATAGAATCATTTTATCGAAATAAATGATTTATTATTATTTATTATATATCATCAGTATTCTATCAGACGAGCGAAGTAGCTACTCCCTATTGACCAGTTTTTGGCCATATAATTCTGTATGTCGTTAAGAAGATGCCAGTATGCCACACCCATCCAAAACACAAGGGAAAACACCTTCACGCATTTCCAATACTATGGATTTTAGAATAATTATTTTGGTACCAAAAAAATTTTAAAAAAAGGCCAGAACTTAAACTATGATCTTACGGCAGCTTTTTAAATTATAGTTTATAAATAATTTTGAAAATAAGATTTTTCGTGTTTTTCAAAATTTCATGATAGAAATAATTAATCGTAAGACGCTGGTGTAAAATCATAATTTGTGGTGTACTCATCGTTCTAATGGAACCAAAATCGTCCTACGATAATTATACTATATTGGAGATTCGAGTAGATACACTTATTATATGTATTTTTTTTCAACAATTATCGTCATTACAATAATATACTAATAATAACAAATATATTGAAATATATTTAAACTTGGATTTTCATTTTCTCGAAATTTCATAAAAATTGAAACGGCTAACTTATTTGTGAGCCGCGATTTGTACTTGTATGGATGATTGGAGAAGTCAGCCGTTTAACTTTTGGGCGGCCGACTTTACGGACATTAATATATGCCCTAAAAAACGGGCGTGTGTCGTCCTCTTAAGTGTGCGCGCAACTGTGGCCAATTTAATCTCTAGGACAGTGGATCGGATCATGTCCATTACGGTTTCTGAACACAATTCAATGGCAGAAACTTCGCGTTTCGTATACGTATGTCGTACACTATTATTATTGCGAACACAGAAGAGAAACTTGCAAGGCTATAAATACCGGAAAGCCGTATACATATTATATAGGGTTTTCACCGCCGGATGTTTATTCTTTGGTCACAATGTATATATATGTGCGAGAGTACTCGGACGACGGAAAGAAGTTTGAAGTTTACGAGACGCGGCTCGTCGCAAGTATTCGGAAAACTCGAGGACCGCGTTACCGAGAATACGACACGCGGACAATGTCGATTTATGACATTGTCCTGTAATCTATAAAAGTTTGGCCGAAAGGGACGGCAACGGAAAGACCATATTTCGGAAAATTATTTATTTTTCAAACTTACCGTCGTTATACACCAAAGCTTATTTTGGCAACCATCGAAATATATCGTTGCACCATGACGTATACAATATAAATGTTCCGGGGCCATTAATTCTTAGACGACTTTTAATTCATCGTACGTGTTTCATATGTTATCGATTAAAACGGGCGCGTACAACAAATTCTGCGTGTGCGATCGCATAAATAGCCGAGCATGCCTTCCTACCCGTTAATGGGCTATCACGGACCGCGACCGCGTGGAGAATATACCACGCGCGTCCGTGTGAAATAATTAAAACGCTCGTAATGGGCGCACAATACGACCGAAAATAGAAATATTCGAATAATAATAATATCCGTTAACGGGACGGCCGCGTGCTCGTGCGGATAAATTCATAATGGAATTTGAAGAAAATTAAACGATAAAAACACATTTTAAAGCATACGTTTACGCGTGTATAGTAGTGGCGGCTCGTGGGCTTTGAAAGCGGGCGGGAGATTAAAAAACTATTCGTTTTTGAAAAGCATACGGAATACAATAATAATATTATGTACCAATTTAAAAGGAATACTTATTTATTAAACCGAAAAATAAATATATACGTACGTTTTACGAAAACCGAAAATTATAAAATAATATCACTTTTACGTTTTACCTACACTCAAAATTTAAGCGTCCATCTTTCATTTCACTAAACAGTGCTTCCAATTTGTTTTATTTCAATTTTCTGTGAATATACACCAATAATTAAAGAATAAATTAAATAAATAATAAAGAAATATAGAAATTATTATAGAAACGTGCACGCGTCACGAACACAGTAAATACACTTGTATATAATACAAAATGCTCCGTATTGTCCATACATATGTCGGGCGACGATTCGTATCGCTCCGGCGGCCGCATTATTACTCAACTCCCTCTCCTATGTTTTTGTGTTTTCATCGTATAGTTATGACGGGCGCTGTTCGTTACTCGATAACTGCGCAGAAGAATAATAAGCACCTATTTCAACCTAGCTAGGTATAACCTAGGTATACATTATGTTTATTAACTCCGATTACCTCATAGTGTTTTCATAACAATGGAAAACAATTTTTACTTTACAATAATAATATTTTAAAATTAATAATAATATTTAAATCAATATCTAACTTGTTAATAATTAATTTGCTACAATTGTAGAGGGGCAGGGGCGATCGCCCCGTCGCCCCTACACACGAGCCGCCACTGGTATATAGTCCAATTTATGATAATCGATGTGCAAGAGAACTAGATATACTATATTGGCCTACAGATTTTGCCGGTAAACGTCCAAATTTTACAATAGTCAAAGATTTAAGAGAATATAATATATATATATTATTATAGTATATTACACATTATTATGTATGGAATAAAAATGGTCTTTAATAGGACTTCAAACACCCGATATTTAGGCAATCTTTATTAAATTAAAAAAAAAGTTTATAGCCAACAAAATAATTGAATATATTTTTATAGTAATTTAATAATAGTCTTATGTAAATACCATTTTCAATTGTCGTGTAATCATGATATTTTTATGTATTTTTTATTTTTATTAAATAATTGAGAATATTGTTAAAAGATGAAATAAAAAAAAAAAAACATCATTGTAAAACCAATACATTCTTCGCTTCGCTCAGAATCTAAGATACATTATAATGAACGAAATTATCTAGTGATTGACGGAGCCGATTTTAGATTTATTCATTTTTACACATTTTATGAGCTGTTGAAAAAAAAATCAATATTTGAACAGCTTATAAAACGTGTTAAAATGCATATATTATAAATCGGTTCCATCGGTCGCTAATCAATTTTTAACCATAATTTGTTTTTTATTTCGTGTTTTTAACATGTTTGTAACTCGATGAAAATTAAAAATTATACTGCAGGTTTTTCACTGAATAATTTGTTGATGTGGCATCCTCTTAACAAAATATCAAAAACGTTATCTTCATTTTAGAGGGGAAAATTTATTGTACTAAATACAGTCATATTTCTTTACAATTCGTGAAGTACAAAACCATGTTTTATGGCTGATTTTTGAAGGATTTCGGCACCTTACAATGATGGTTATATAGTGTACATTCTGCAGTCTGCACACCCTTTGATCATTTTTTCTTTCCTCTTGAAGCACGTTTCAGTAAACGTCACAAAAATTATTTGTTATTTTTTATATATTACTTATTCAAAAAAATTTCGGGGATAAGATTATAAATATTAAATTTCAAAAATAAGGATTATACCCGACTATATAATGTACACGTTTCACAGCCGATTTCGATATATATATAATAGTAGTTTACAGCTAAAATTCAATTAATTGGCCCTAAGAAACGGACTTCCGACACCGACTATCTCTATAATGGATTTAACGGATTTCCTTCCGCCCCGTATTCGTGTACACACGCAATATTTGTTCGTCGAACTTTTTCCACATACATGTCGAGTTCATTATTCATCGCCTTGAATTATTCAAATATTCAGGAAGACATTCTATATTCTAAAATATCTATACGATATATATATATGCTAAGCATATTCTCAGGAGTGAATATAGGAAAAAAATTTCGGCAGGTGTAGTAAATGTTTTTTGAAAAAATATCAAATTTCGAATTTATATAAACGAATTATGCTATCTATATATAATGTCAATGTCTAATGCAATGACGGACTACGCACTAAAACTGGACGAACAATATATCATGTACCCAATATAGGAAACGATACAAAAACCATAAGACGACTACTACGCGCGCGGGGTAAATAATTGCCGTATTCAGATTTCACCTGAAACGACCGACCGTGACGGCGACACTAACGGCAAAATAATGGTGGAAATACGTTTTGATAACTATATTAACAAACGATATTTAGGACTGTACGTGAAATCATTACGTTGTACATTTTACGATAACGACGGTATTGCGATAATAAACTATTGTGTCGGGGAGGGTCATTATTTACCAAACGCGCGTTATCAAAATGTTAACAAAGTAATTTTGAATTTCGAGTCGTTTAAAAAAAAAAAAAAAAAACCTATTCCGTAATTATTTTACGAATAATACTCGTCTGAACGAACTCAATGATATATAAAATATATGGACGTCTGTGTCGCCGGTATGTTCGCATTATACAAAAATCATTAATATTTTCAATTCGATTTTCGTCCCGTTCGGAAATCACGATAAAACACACGTGAGAATTGTTGTGTACGACGACGTTATCGTTTATCGCGCGTTTCACGTTTAATCGTATCATTCGCATGACCAAATCATATCATCACACACATATTACGCACAATCGAAAACATAAATATAGGATTTATTCCGTTGAATATAATATAATATAATATATTACCGTGCGCATATTACAATATCACCCGAATTGCGAACGCCAGTAATCGGTCAGATACAATAATATATACATACCTACGTTTTATGTATGAAAACAAAAAAAAAAAAAAAAAAAAAAAAAAAAAAATAATTTGTCTCGTATAGCTATTTGAATATGTATATATTATTATTATACGTACACTGCGTATATTATTATTATAAGGTCGCATAACTTTAGACCGCAACGGTGCTTGGGGAGGGGGCCGACGATGATTTATAACGAATCGACCAACGAAACACAACATTATTGCGGGATTAGTATAGATAGGACAAAAAAATAAATAAAACAAAAAATAATAATACTACTCGGTATTTCATTTCATTTGATTTTTTTGATACTCGTTTTTCACATGTAAAGATAATAATATATTGATTAGCATTGATGTGCGCCCGCCCCGTACGAGTGTATGGGCTATACACGTGCCTGCGAAATAGCGTGTGACGCACACATGTGTCGCGTTTTGCTTTAAAAAAGAAATATATAGTATATTATAATATGCATTATACATGCAGCCGCCCGTCTTGAAATCATACATTGAGCGAGATAAATATAAATAATTTGAGGTCCGGCTATCAAAAAATGTACTAAAAATATAACGAAATTTATATAATATATGTGAACACCGGAAAACAAATATCCATTTCGGACAACATAATATTTAATCCACTTTATAAACAATAATATATCCAATATAATTTCTAATCTGGACGGGTTTTAATGAAACAGATAGGTTTTTTTATCCATACGGGTGAGTACTATACATTATCTTTATTCATTATAACTTATGCAGTGTCGGATCTAGAGGATTTGTCGCCCGGCACAAAAATATTGTAGCGCCCTCTAAAATTTAAGTAAAAAAAAAGCCGTTCGTCAATTTTTTACCAAAAAATTAATTTTTATAATTTGTTTTGAAAACGGTAAATATAATGAATCGAAAAAAGATTGTTGTTCGCATCCAAGAGACAAATAGTGTAAATGTTTTTACATTTCGCACCCCTACCCCCACCGTAAAGGCGCCTCACAGTGGGAGGAATAAGATGAGCTCTAACCGGCCGAAATTCATATGAATAAAAACTCAAAAAATCAATGGATTAAATACAGGTAAATATACAGTACACACATAATAAATTGTATTTTAACAGAATTTAATACCGTACACTAATCGCTATTAAGAAAAACAAAACACTTATAACAATACCTAATAAAACAAGAATAAATACATTATATAATAAAAGTAAACTATATTTATTGAATGAAACTTCTCTCTAAATTATTTTTATTATAAACAGATTTTAAAAAATCAATTGGACTCACTTAAAGATTTACTTTCGCTGGTGCTAGATTCCGGGATTCATTTATTGATTCTGATTTTTCAATAATTAATAAAATCTAGAGGCAATTTAGATGGAGATTTTTTAGATTTAGTTCTTAAAATACTGTTATTTTGGGATCAGATGTTGCTAAGAGAAATTAAAAATGTCTGTATTGGTATTGACACGTGAATTTTGTCTCAAATGATGTTCTCTACATCGAATAAAGTCCTTGTTTAGTGCCTCCTGCAGGGCCTCCTCCGATAACCGGCCAATCGGAACAAGGGCATACTGTATTACTAATGAGCCGCGCATTAATATTTTGTGTATGCTCGAGGGCATACGATACCAATCATAAAGTTGTACATATAGTTCGGCAGTTTCTTTTGCGTACTTATCAAATCGTTCGTGGTTTATCTCTGAACCACTAGACATGGCCCGTTAAAACAACAGAAAATCTATTTAATACATTTACAACACGGACTAAGATACTATGGACCGGTATCGCTTAGAATCTAAGCCTTAGATGGATGGTGTAGAGGGGAACGGGTCGCAAAAGTTTCATAAATGGAAATTTGGCATAGCTAACGCTCTATAACGGTTTAATTTAGAGTTAAGATATCATTGCCGTGATATTTAAAAAAATTCTTCCAATTACTTAGTGTTCGATATAAGAATGAATGATTTAAAATAAGTCTTCTTCTTCTTCTTTTTCTCCTTCGCCTTCTCTCCCAACTATTTGGGGTCGGCCACCCTGGTCCTACACTTCCACTTAACTATCTCCCGCATCTTCTTCACTTACTCCCACCTTCCCCATATCATTCGCCATTACATCCCCCCATCTCTTTTTCGGTCTTCCCCTCCCCCTTTTACCAGCAACATGCATTTCCCTTACTAATCTTACTGCCTCAGTCTCTTCCCTCCTTAATACATGCCCGAGCCATCTTAATCTATTCTCTCTCATTTTGTTTACTATCGAAGCTACCCCTATACTACCTCTGATATACTCATTCCTTATTTTATCCTCTCTAGTAACTCCACTCA